>JAQFXM010003279.1:0-20818 GCA_034693345.1 Entomobrya multifasciata | reverse complement strand
CAAGGCACCATGGGTCAAATCCGACCAACGGGGTCACCAGGGGTCAAAAACGTCTGTTGACATGACTTCATGACATGTCTTCACTACATTACATGACATGTCA
Organism: Entomobrya multifasciata; assembly: GCA_034693345.1. Lineage (NCBI taxonomy): Eukaryota > Metazoa > Arthropoda > Collembola > Entomobryomorpha > Entomobryidae > Entomobrya > Entomobrya multifasciata. The sequence goes on along the minus strand of JAQFXM010003279.1, from coordinate 20,715 downwards.
CATAATGTTCATCAATTCATCTTCGTCTTCTCATCATGTCTTGACATGACTTCTTCATGGAATCAACAGGTTAGCTTATTGTGCAACATTATTGAGTTTCGAAGGGTCTTATGCACGATAGTCAGCAAATTTAAGTTTTTGGTGTTTTTAGGAAAGGGTATCATGGGAAACCAAGAAATACAAACTTTCAGCCCCCTGTCTCCTATGGCACCAGTGGCAGCCCCCCGACACCGTCGAAAGCACCACCTTTTCGGAAAATTCTTGTTTTTTGTACGCATGAAGCAAAATGCTTGAAATTTAGTAGGAAGTTGTAGAGTACTAAGGTCTACTCCCAAACCGAAAAAATGCATTTTTCGACGAGAGAATTGTTTTAAAATTAAAACGAAATTATCGAAATTCAAATATTCATGTTGGCTGGACCCGAAACGATTTCGAAAACTAAAAAATACCTGTTGTGAAGAATGTTTTGATATATATAACTATGTAAACATCAGAAAAAACGAATGTGAAATTTTAGAGTTATGGCCACCGGTGCCATGGGAGACTAGGGGCTGAAAGTTTGTATTTCTTACTTTCCCATGATACCCTATCCTAAAAACACCAAAAAGTTAAATTTAAAACTAACAATCATAGAACATCAATTAATTTAAATTTGAATTTGACACTTAGAAATTAATTAATTTTGCGTGTCTGAATAGATACAAAAATTGGTTTTAATCAAATCCATCGGGTAATTTCTAAATTTTAAAATTATAAAAAAGTCCACCGTGATTTTTTTCGATTTGTTCACAGAAGTTCTGCGTAATGCTATTCAAGATTCAGTTAGTAAAACTTTTCCCGGCACTTTTTTTCGGAATAAACAACTGGTTTTGTCATTTTTAGGCAAAAACACACATTTTTGCATACTTTCGGACAATCAAGATCCGGGGAAACCAGTACTAACTGGTATCTTGAAGTATAGCATTACGAAGAATTTCTGTGAAAAATTGAAAGAAATACCGCGGATTTTTTAACATCGTTTATTTCAAAGTTTAGAAATTTTGAAATTCAATATCTCAAACACTAACCACCCAATTTTTTGGAACTTAATGCCAGAAAATCAAACTATTTTTGCTGATTAAATATCTAGTGATTTAAGAAGAATTAAGCTAGCCCCTTATGTGTCTACAATTTAATTTAAACCGATTTACATATCTATTTAAACACGCAAAGTTGAGATAAAAAATAATACATTTTAAATCCAAGAAAAGCTAAATAAATTCGAGACACTTTGGTGTATGTAAACCAGAAATCGTAATAGAGCTCGTCTTGGCCGTCGTTTGGTCAGCCAGTCTTTCATAAAACAATTTTTCCACATAACGATTACATGATAACCAGAAAAAATTAATTGGAATGTTATGCAAAAAATTAAATTAAACTCAAAAAGAAAAAAAAACAAGTTACGACCAACTAATTGTAAGCACCATACATCAATGAATACCTGTCATGATACCGGAACTAATGGCTTATACAACACCTCTAGAACTCCATTAAAATTATTCGTGAGACTATTATGCATGACATGCAAAGCTTAAATAATATTCCTGTTTTATTAGGTCTACAAGTTGATATACGGCTTACTCCCATGCCTGTGGATAGATTTAAAGTAGACCGATATCTTTTAGGGTTTTGCCAGTTGTATAACAGATTTTATGAGTTACTCTATATTTCACTTGAAAGAAGTATTCGAGACTTGGTTATTTCAAAAACATAACTTTGCACAAATCAAAAATATCAAGCTGAATGCTCCTTTGCACTCCTAGTTTAGCATAAAAAAATGTAGGCTGTATTGCCGATTTTCAGAAACATTTGACGTTTTGTACGATACATACTCCGACATTAAGAGTTTTCGCTGTTTAAATTGCGCAATTGGCATATTCAGTAACTTTTAAGTGAGCTATTAAATTCAAGCAATTCTGAGACATTCACATTTCAGTAAATGATTTGCGCAAACATAGGCGTATACGCTGATATATTTTAGTTCGAATACGACTTAATTCAAATTAGTTAATAGAATCAAATTAATGGAAATTTAAAAAAACGACTTCAATATCTTGTCATAATTTTTTTCTTGGTAGGTTTCCTCAGAAGTTTCCCTCCTTTGTGTAAAAATTCTGAAGTTTTTCTGGTTTAAAAATATGCTTAATTATTTATTTGTATCAAAATTATACTGAACAAATATACGAAACTGTATTTAAGTTTTATGAAACATAGTTAAAGTCGCAGCGAAATATTATTGAAAACATGAAAACTAATCGCTCAAATCCGCTGATTCGTTTATTTCTTTACTTGCTTTGTAACAAGTTTAGTTGCAATTTGGTTTTAAGTTTAGAAACACAGGAGCAAAGTGATCAAATATTGTTAGTGAATTCGTTTTCTGGATGCCTTATAAACGTTATAAATTTTGCAGGAATAAATCTGGACTTTTCAGCAATAAACCAACCAATAGTTTCTCTTCATTACTTTTTGTTTCCCGGATCAGCGTATCCCTTTCCATTTGAAATGAGTCCTTACAAAACTGACCCGTTTTCCAATTGGATACTAAAAACAGACCTCAATGAAATATATCTAACTGGAAAATTTGTAGCCACCAACAAAACATTTTGGTATACTAAAGCCAATAGTCTAGAATATTTAGAAGCTCTGTTTGGTGTAAGTTTTAGACTTTCTTTAAAAAATACGAATTGTGAAGTAAACATTTACCTACATCCACCAAATCAGCACCACGCGCCACATTTATTTGGTGAAGTACTTTTAACACCACTTGAATGTTATCGCCATATCAAATATTCAGAAGTTGCCTGGAAGGAGGACTTCACGAGCACAATACCGAATTACATTATTTTGATTTGCAAAAACTCTCCAGGATCAGTTTGTGAAAATATTTATTTTAAACGACAATGGATAATTAGCGCAATTACAAATTATGCTTTACTTCAATACATGTTTGAAGTTGTTTTGATATGGGAGAGTGGAAAATATTTGCAACTACATTGTCCATACTGCAATCCATGCGATCCTCTACAGATGATAACATTGGAATCGACCCAAACAAATTTCAAAAATACTCTTCATCAAGTTTCTAAAGGAACTGAGTATAAATATCCTAAGCGAATCGAAGTAGTATTATTCATAGACATGTTCAAATACGAAAGTTTGCATGAGCCTGAAAACAGGTCAAAAAGGTCATTAATGAAGCACATAAGTACTATAAGTATATTCGAAGAAATGTTCTTCTTACCTTGGCTGTCTGATATACACCAAATTGCGCATATATTTCGTAAAAATATAACGTTGCAGTTCAGCAGTCAATACGGTGTCGACAAGTCACGATCTAAAATTCTTAAAATGGAAGGTTGCCGAAACGAAATAAGTTATCCACCAAAACTTCGACCACTAATTCACAGAAGTACTCGGGTAAACTTGGCATCGCATCCCGAAATTGGATTACTTTTTCATCAACACCAAATGAGATTTGTAAGTTGTCACAAGAAACAAATTCAATGGACTCATCAGTTTAAAGAGCTAGTTCTTGCGTTCGATGTACCAACTTGGATGTTAATAATAATAACTTTTGTAATAACTGCTTATATTCAAACGCAAGCTTATGGAGCATTTCGCAAAAATCGGATATATGCCATTGGAGACATATGCTTTTCCCTAACTACTTCGTTGATGGACCAATCGAATAGAATATTCCAAAATCCTAAACTGAGAACTTTGATTTGCTTAGTGCCATTTGTACTTTTAATCTTAAGCAATGAATACAAAGGCGAAAACATTACAAGGCTAACTTTAGAACCCAGTTTGGTTCCATTTGACACATTCGAAAGCCTTACACAAAATAACTTTTCAATTTTTTCTCGACATTTTGTGCTACCATATGAATCGTATCGATTTTTAAAAGAGAACTCAAAACTAAAACAAGATTACGTTGAACTTAGTGACCATGAATTTTACCCAATTATTTCAGAAATTTGGTTTGAAGTTAATAGAAGGTTTTCACTATCTGATATGAATATTTTAGATTCATTGATGCATAAATTTTCAAGAAACACTCAATTTTTTCTAAACAATACCAAGATGTTACCTTACTGGAAAATGAGCTCTGGTGAACATGGTTGTGGTGAAAGTCTGAAACAAGTGCTAAATATGCATATGGAATCGTGCATCAAAACCGCGAGTATTTTAGATGAAAACATGGCAATTCAGTTGTATTCGATTTTGAAGGCAATGAAAAAACCTGTATACTGTAACGGGAATAGTTCAGCCAGCTAGGGATGTATTGATGAAGATGACGATAGTTGACTTGACTAACTATAACTAACTGAACAACTGCTAGCTAAACTACCGTTACGTGTAGGCAATGACAATGCACTTTATGAGAATCAAAGTAACAACAGCAATTAAAGGAAGGTTACACAAACTACAGGTTAAAGTTAATGCTCACAAAACTACTGACTTTATTATTAGTCGTAAAGGAAGGAAGGAACTCGGAAAAGGAATGAAGGGACTTTTGACTGACCGAACCGTCAAAGTCAAGGGCAAACAGAACTGTCTTCAAGGTTGCGAGTAGCTGAGCAGGAAAGCTCGCTACTCCAGCGATCTCATAAATCACAGAATTTCTACGCATCTTTGCATAGTGGAATGACATACTTTTACATGACTTGGACATTTACAAGACAAAGATGAATCCTAATTTAAATCACTTAAATATACATATTACAATATTCATTTAATATAACGGTGGCATATTATCCAAAATAATTAATATATGATGATTGCCATAATTACTGTTTAGCTAATGGAAGTACATTCATGTCGTATACGAAACTAAGAATGTTTGTGAATTCTTGAATTTGTGTTATTATTTTAATTAATTAATAGTGTAGTCATTACATATAATTAATTTATCTCAATAATTAATCGAATGCCGAAGTTTATCATTTCGTTATTTTTTACAGTAAACTTCATTTTTAAGACATGTTTTTATTACAATATTATTAGAATGTTATTAGTTTTAAGTTTACTTTAAATAAAAACTATTGCATCATTATTTGCTTTCCACTTTTGAAAAATTTGACTAAGATATGTGAAATTCGTTTGTCAAATGTCCCGAAAATCCATTTTACGATACATAAAATATCATCTTATTATGTTTTAGCTACAAATGGAAATTTTCCCTAGAAAACTGCATGCTATTTTCTTTGCTTGTTTAAGGACGGTGTTTTTTTGGTAAGAAAGGTAGACAAAATTGAACTCGAAAGGGTACGAGATGAGTAGGATAAGTCCATATTATTATCATATTTTTTGGAGAATGGTTTAACTGACGTTATTTACGTAGAAGTAAACTGATTTTTGTTCTAGACAACAAGATTTATAATTTTGAACGAACGAATTCATAATTCTTGTTAAAATGGGAATAGAATATTAATCTAAAGGATGATGATTTGGTGTTGCTGCTGTTGGGGTTAAGCAACCAGGAGACGATTTTAGATGATGAGGACGAAAACCCCTTTTCAGATTAATATTGATCAATACAGTTTAAATTAAAAAATGATTGTTTTACAAGTAGCAAAATATTCTATTTAACAGTATCGTATTTTTAGAATAGGTGGCATGCAATAGGAGGGGGAAATGACTTGGACGACTTTGTGGAGGAATCCGATGGAGGACAAAATTGAACGCAAATTGTGGACTAGGTTGGTTACTAGGTTAGAATTTTTAAATTAATGTTATTAAGGTTACTTTACTCATTTCAGTTCCAGTTCATTTGTTTGGTATTTATATGTTTTTTAATTAATTAGTTTTTAAAAAATTAAACTGTTTTTATAAAATTAAATTCTATTTTTTTAATTAAATGTTTTTTTATTTAAATGGTTTTTTGAAATAAATGGTTTTTTAATTATGTAGTTTTTTTCATTAAATGGTTTTTTAAATTAATTTAAAAAAAATTAAACAGTTTTTTTACTAAATATTTATTATTAAATAGTTTTTAAAATTAATTTTTAAAAAAATTAAAAAGTTTTTTATTAAATATATTATTCATAAACAGGTTTAAGTTGTATTTTTTAATTAAATGGTTTTACTATTGAAATGGGAGTATATTTTTAGCAGTTCAGCGTAAAAACGGGACTGCCTTTATTATCAAATTTGTCGAGTATTTATATAAAAATTATTATGTGAAGCGAGTGCGTTGTAATAGTGAAATTTCTTAAAAGTACATAATATGTTTTCTTGAAGTTACATAAATCTTGATTATTAACTACATGCTAAGACTTGTCATATTTATCGATCAACATGATCGAACATTAAAATAAAATTCAATAGTCTTAACTAAAAATGTAATCACTCATTAAACATATTTTTAAAGAATAATTTTTAAAAAATCAAATAATTTCTAAAACGAAATTTGTGATTTTAATGCTGTAGATTACATTATGAAAACGAATTTCAATAAAATTCCACGTTGCCTTGACAACGGATTAAGATTTTAAAATCTGGTTACTATGACAACGGATTAATGTTACATTTTACGTTGCCATGGCAAAGTATTAACATTTATATGCTACTATAGCACGTAACCGTGTTTACGCGTTAACCGTGCGTGCGTTGGAGCTAATTTAGGTGCAAATTAAAAATAGAAAAAGGTAGTTTTACAGAAAAATAAATTCAGAATCTTAATCTACGTCAAAAATTACCCCAGAAAATCTATTTTACGTCTTCTGGACTTCAAGACATTTTTTTTAGTTCCCGTGTTAGTGTGTTTTGGGGGACCCGTAAATTGGTGGACATTTGGGCTGTTTTGGTATGAAGGAAGTAACTTAATCTTCCGAGATCCTGTTTTTTTTGTTGTAGATTTTCCAAAACTCCAGCGAACTTTTGCGTGTCTTGTCGTGTTGGGTCAGACGATAGGATGGTATGTAGGCCTTCACTCAGCATTTTGCACATTTTCTTATCGTATTCGTTGCGGTCCATATTTACCACGCAGTTGTTTTTGTCCGCTTCTAATTTTGATATCATTACGTCTCAAAATTGATTTCAGGGTTCCCATTCGACTTCAATATATATTATGTATTGTTTTATTCAATGGCTATCGTATTTAAATATTTTATGACTATGCTATGACTTTAAAATTCAATTCACGAAGTCTTCATGGGCTTGAGCTTTTGATTAGGTTGATATTTGTTTTTTTATCTTGCTGCTCAGAGTACTAATGCGATCATTTGCACAAGTCTATATTCCATTGTGCAGGTGTTTGATCCTCATAATTTTTGGCATGAATATCAGCACCCATTTCAATCAGCAACTCTTTCCTTTCCTTACTCCATCTGCATAAATGTAGCGGAGAGTTTTCATCGTCGTCAAGATCGTTAACTCCAGCTCCCCTTGATTACTTCCCCAATTAAGTACTTCATTACTTCAATAGATTCTCCACTGCCGCTTTCAGCAGCACGATGGAGAGCAGTTTTACCCAAACTATTTTTAGCTTGCACATTTGCTCCATTTTCCACTAAAACCTGCACTACAGATAACTTTCCACATCCTGCTGCATAATGTAGCGGAGTCCATTCCCAATTATCGCAAGAGTTGGGATCCAATTTCAATGACAACAAGTAACGGACCATCTCCACTCCTCCCCGAACTACAGCCACATGCAGCAAGCTTCCATTCCACTTATCTTTCGCATTGTAGTCGACTCCACGTTTCACAAGTTGCTCTAATTCGTTCAAATCGCCTTTCCTAACTGCACGAAATAGCAAAGACTCTTCCCACCTGTCCTTCATGCTAACATCCATTCCAGGAATGTTGAGTAGCAGCTCTATTGTCTCTGGCCAAAGATTAACGCCTTCCATAATTTCTCGCAGAGGCTTTTTCCATTTCTCATTTTCAAGAAATAAATATTCAGCTTTGCAGTCCGTTAGAAGAATTTGAACCAATTCGTGGTAATCGCTGGGTGACATACGAAGTGCGGCATTCACGGCACAATTATCCCCATTTTCATTTACAGCATTTAGATCTGCCCCAAATTTGACCAGTATTTTAAAGAACCTCACATCTAAATGTTTTGTGAACAAAATATCCGGACTTTCATGAAATAAAGTAGGATCTTTGCTTAGCAGTAAATTTAGAATGTCTTGTCTTTTCTCAATGCTATTTAAATGCCCAAAAAAACATTCTGTCAAAAGGTTTTGGTTTTGAATTGAAACTTTGTCTGCAAAATACTCCACAGCTTCAAAATTGGCTGCTCTGACTGCCTGCAGTACCAACGTGTAATCTTTATTGAATGAGTTAATTTGTGCAATGTCTAATTGAAGTACTTCATTCAAAAGGTGCATGCATGCATGAAACAACTGACTGGATGATTTTTCAATACAGATTTGTAAAAGCATATAACTGTTCGCATCTGTGAAACATGCAAGAATCCCAGTGTTTTCACACTTGGTCAATGCTTCGCTCAGCAAAAGGAAAATATTTAACAAATTTTGCTGACAGCATGCACGCGTAATAACAATGAATTCCTCTTTTGAAAATGAAGAGATTATTTTGGAAAATTGGATTTTTAGTTCTTCAAGAATATCGTCATCGCCAAGTAGAGAGTCGAAAAACTTCATAATCACAGGGTACGTGAAATCGTAGTCGTAGTCATACAAATACCCCTGTTTTGTATTTTTGCATTGAAGAAGCAGTTCACACATTGATTTGTTTTCTTGAATATTTTCTTCACTAGTGGAGTAATGTTTACCCTGTATTGTGTTGTATAAGTATTCTGCAACGAGATACTCAGCAAATGTGCGATGGACGAATTCTAAAGATTCGTTTGACTGTTTTTGGAGGATACCAGCATTGAGGATAGCGGGAGATTTATGAAGATTGTCGATGTTTTCAAACTGACTTTGTTTATGGAAATTTTCTTTGAGGAAAAGCAACTCGAATGCATGCCAAATGTGAACTAATTTGATTTCACCAATCTCCTCTTTGTTCTTTGAAACAAGGTTTATTTTCTTTTCGATGAACTTTTGATACATTCCTGATATTCTAAGCGGAACATCCAAAAGTTTTCTTTTTATTGAGCGAAATGCTGCCTTATCTGAATAAACCTCTGCAATGAGCTGACATAAAAGTGGGATCCCTGCTATATCCTTGTCATTTTTTGTGAGTGAATTATTTAAAGCTTTCAGACACCTGGTCGCGTAAGTTTCAAGGGAAAGCTTATCAATGCTGAGTTGGTTGTTTTGCCAACACTGGACTAAAAAGTCCTTTTGGTTTTGATTGTTGAATGGCAAAATGTCATAAGCCACCACTCCAAGGCTTACCTCGAGTTCTTGTCTCATGTGAGCTCTTGATGTGATGTACATTTTTACATTTGGGAAATTCGTTTTGATCAATCGCAAAACCTGTTTCATCCAATCAATACTTTCAGTGGGAAGTTCATCAAAACCATCGAAAAAAATTTCAACTTGAATAAACTCAGCTTTCACCAAATGAAGTAGAAGCTCTAGATTTTGCTGAGAGGGGCAAATGTACTTAAGTACATTGATAAGTGATGTTTCGGCTTCTAAACTGATATCCTGGTTATCTAGAAACGAATCTTTGACAAACTGTGTAAGTTGGATGAACACTATAATTCTTCCGGTACATCTTTCTGTCATGTGACGAGCAATGTTTGCGAGTAAAAAAGTTTTGCCCATTCCTGGACTATCGCAAATGCAAACACTTGACGATGTACAGTTCTCAGAAATTCTCCGCAGAACGAAATCCTCTTCAGTCATGTAAACACGGTCTTTTTCTGAACCAAGTTGTCTCAAGAAATCAGATCCCGAAGAAGTGTCTTCCAAAAGAAAAGCTTCTTCATTTGCTTCATAGTTAATCAGGTGAACTGGAACTCTAGAAATTTGCTTCAATTCAATCCAGTCTTCGATTTCATCCAAATTAATGAAACGACATGTTATCTTGGAAAGTTGGGATGTTGATGTGTCAGTGGAGTGGGGCCTGGCCAGTTCTGATAATTTGTATCTTGGAAACGAGTTCTTGAAGACGAATACGTCCGTACATTTGTCTTTGAAAATGGATGGTTTTAGCTTGATTCTGTTTGATATGAATCTGGGAACGTAAAATGGTGGTTTTAGTGGTACCGAGTTTTTTGCAAGTACAAATGTTCTTTGTTTTGTGACAAATGTGTCGTAAAATTCCAGTTCAGGAACGACGTCTTGAAATATTTGCTGGATACATTTATAGTCTGCGGCTGGGAAGAATTCATGTATTTTGAAATGTTTCTCATGTACTTCGATGATCATATCTTTGAAGTCATCAACATTGGTTAAAATGCCCAAATACATCAATGGTTTGCTGAAGACCTCATGTGGCACTCTGATCAAAATTATGTAGGCTCCACTTTGATTGGTTTCCACCAGAGCATCATAAATTACTTTATACGCTCCCTTTCTTGTCAGTAACATCTGATAGCAAAGCCTAGAAGCCTCCATTTCCCCATTTTGTTTCTGCACTGCATCCTATAATATCAATTTACATATTAAAACATTTATAACAATTTAATATCTTCAAGACAAGCTTGATATTTATGACGATGAATTCTTAAAAAAGTAAAATAATCCAGTTTAGTTACCAATTTATCCACATCAGCTTTGCATAATATTTTTTCAGCAACAAGCTTAGCCTTCATAAAAGAGTTAATTGTGGTCAGGTCAACTAACTCTGTTAAGTTTTTGGTGATATGCTCTCGTTGCCAGTCTTCCATTTTATCTTTAATGATTTAATGAAATATATAGAATTTCAAAAATTGTTTCACTGTTTCTGATCTGAAATTTTATGAATTTGCTTTTCCACTAATGACTTCATAAGAAGTGAAGTCTAAGGAATGATTTAGGGGGTCTCATTTGTCTGTCATTCCGACACGATAACTCGTCAAAGCTTTTCATGACAAAACTGAACGATTTCATAAACCAGGCTGTGTAAGTAGTATTATAGATTTTCAATTATATAATTTCTATAAATATATAAGTACTCTCTATGAATATATTACTGGAAACATCAAACTAAAACGAGTGCATTGTTTTGTGGTAATAAAACTTAAATGGTTACATAAAGATATACAGTCAGTGCGCAAATGCAAAGCAAGAGATAATGATGTATTTATTCTTCAGGGTTAATGTTGCTTGTGTATTTGTATAAAATCCATATCGTAGTGACTAATGCAATGTAAACGACAAGTTATCTGTCATTTAACAACTATTGAATGATGCCGAAATGGTCCAATTTATTTATATTTTTTTGCATTAGTATGTTTCTTGTTTTCAAAGTGGAACTACGGTTAGCCTTATGTTTCACTGTTGACTGTTTCTCCATGAATTGCTTATTTTATACACAATACATATTCATGATACATGCTAAGGTCACTTTAATTTATAGCTGGCCATAAAAAACATTTCTGCTTACCTTAATCAGTAAGACAAGGCTATGAGGCAGCAACAGTAGAATGCCGAGCTGAACTTTCGTTTAAGTGGTACAGGACAATGTCAGCTCGGTGTATTGCCTGAAAAATCCACAAACGTGGATTAAATAAATTATTACGAAGTATTGGCATACATATATGTTGCATTAATTATTTTGATAGCCAAAAGCTAAAATATTCAATTTTAATAGTTATGAGTATTCAACATATTCAAATACAACTAAGCGGAAACGATCGAAAATAAGGTAGACATAAAGCAAAATTTATCAGCAAGGATCAGTATAACAAAAGATTTGCATATGCTGGCTCCAAATGGCTCCATTCGGGATTTTGGTAATTTTATTTGCACTCAGCGTACCAAAAATGATATATTTCACTTTCTTCAAAGCTCCAGCCGATTTACTACCCTGGTGTAATTCTCGTCAGTAACAACATTACTGCATAAATGTATGCATTGAGATCGATCATTCTCAAATATTTGAGTTTACTTGAAGCACCTTTGGTAAATCTGATTCACAGTAATCATGGGCTCGTTTTAAATCCACAAAGATCAGAAAATGAGTAAAAGTATACTTATTCATAAAGCGTACATCATCCTTTAGGAATTCTGTCTAAAAAGATTTATCACAAGTCTTGTATTTAGTATTCTGTTATGTCTACTTTCGAATGTATGATATAATTCTTTGCTTATTTTGTCAAGATTATTGACAGATTCATGTATGTTGCCGACTAAGTATGTTTGCTAAACATGACATCACGTGTAGTATTAAGGTGTTCACATGCTTTAGTACACGCATGCAGAACATAATCTATTTTTAAAAGTGACAGGTGCCGTCTTGACTTTTATGCACATAAACCTATTCCATTTACGAGGCCTATAGGTAGAATTAATGATTAGTACGTATTCATTCCAAAATATGCTTTCTGAGATAGCAAGTAAGAACAAATATATGTTTTTGTAAAATTTAGGTGTCTATATATACATGTAGTGGGGCTTCACCGTTTCGGTTACGGTTACTAACCGTCATTCGTTTTCGGTTTTGAGTTGTAACTGAACCGATAACCGAATTCGTTTACGGTTAACTGCAACCAATGTTTGGACATAATCAAGAGCAGAAAGTTAATTCAGAATTTGGGTAAAATTGTAATTTTAGGTTGTCACTAGCGCAAAACATATTTTATACCTATTTCTATCTGTAATACAGCAATCACATCCTGTTTTTTAAGAAAAGTGATTTAGGTCGTCTTTTGAAATTCGGATTGTTTTTGAGGAATAAATGAGTCTATATTACGTGCAATGTTATAGTAACAAGTAGAAGCCCTATTTGGATAAAAGCCTCAGAGTTTTTCACGTGTAGCCATATTTTAATAATGAGCTCCTTTACTTAACATGGGTATGATAAGAACATTTACATAAACCAAAAGGGTCCGGTTCCTTTACCAAAATTTGTGTTCTACTTGTATTCAGGCATTATTCGGTATCAAACATTTGGTACGAAATTGGCCTTGATTTTTTCCTTTCCTGAACTTGCTATTCACTAATATCCACATTTAAACATACGTGGTACTAAAATACGTATAAACGTGCTTACGTGCTTTAATTGCTTGTCAAGATTACGGACAAAACTATGTTTGCCATCAATCAACTCACTTCATTTAACATAGTTATTTGTCGATGATGCCACGAAGAGTTTACGTATTCGTGCTTTGCATATTCTTTATCTCCAGCAAACAAAATAAATTTTACGCTAGTGTAACTTTAGCGTGCCTACATTTTATCATTTTATACGCTTTTCAAGATAATTAAGTGTACATTTGACAGCCTTTTTATTGATTTAATGCCCATGGTCAAAGTCACATTAGCTCAATGGGTTTACACAAGCAAAGTTCAATAAACATTGACGTACCTGTTGTTCGATACGTTAATATTGGGGCAATTTTCTGACGTCAGGCATACACTGATCTTGAGTTCTGCTTGATTCACTGCACCCGTGCATACCTGATGAACAAACACAAAAAAAGGGTTTAGAATATCCGAAACACCAAATCCAGATGCTATTACTTATAGTAATCATAGTTGATTTTTTGATACACCGGCTACATATTTATTATAATGTACAGCTGCATGGTCAATTAATTTATTTACCTTTCAGTCAAGAGTTGGAATTTCCGGACCTAGGTATGACTTAGAAAAGCTCTAGGAGATGCTGTTTTTCTTCCAGTTAGTTGTCTTTTCGCAATCAAATCTACAAAATCAAATAATTTAGTATAAAACGTATCATACTATCGACTTTTAGACAAATTGTGAAATTTTCATTGACATTTTAAAAATTTAAGCCTATTCAGCATGTCAAATGCCAAACATTTTAATGCACGATAGAGAAGAAGTAGTAACTCTCTAGCTATAACTTTAAATTAATTTAAATGAAATCATTTTTAAACTCAGTAAATTGCTAGAATTATTTTTAAAGACCGATAAAATATTTTACTTTTAATATTTACTTACCAACTTATTAATTCACAAAGCACACAAACTTCCTTAGATACCAAAATAAAAGGCTGAGGTTTCTGGAAAATGCGACTGGAAGATTCAACTGTTGCGGTGGGAATGACCTAACAGTCTGATGATCAGTCACAGTGTTTAGTAAATGTTTGTAACATTGGGTCTGCTGACTTGTTTTATCAGCATGCATAACAGATTCAATTGAGAGGTTGCATCATTTTTCTCTACTTATCTGTTTATTTGATGGTAATAAAAATAATTCCATTCCATTGTTCACATTTTAATTTTGTTTGAGTGGATAAAAAACAAAGCTACGTGTATAAATTAACCACTTCAAAGCCAGGTGTGACTCCATACAAGCAAAGGTTATCCAGTCACGCACTTTATTTTGGACCACCTCTTTTTAATGAATACATGTTCTCAATTGACGTGTGTATCAACTGCTTTTGTGTATTTTACACTTGACGTCGTTTACCTCACCTGATCTCAGGGAAAATCCCGAATATAATACATGCGAAAGCATGCCAGGTTTTTATCAGTTATTAAGAATACTCACAATATTAAGTTGTCAAGGGTCATTTTCAGTTTTATAAAGATAAACATATTGCTTAAATATTTATTTGACACGATTGATTATAGCATATGGATACATATAAATACTATATAATGTAATATATAACCATATTTTTTTAGTAAAATTTATATTTGCAGGCATTAAGAGCAACTAAAAGTTATCCAGACTAAAAATATATTTATTGCTGTACGCTTTTTATATTTCTTAAAATTTGAGGGCTTCATCTAGACTTTTTATGGTTAAATTCTCCAAAATGTATATTTTATAGAAATTTTAGACTGAAAAAAGATTAACCAAACTCTAATCTTTAATATAGTTATAGTTTTTTAATAGTTCGAACATTGTTCTACTGTAAACGTTTTTACTTTCCTTTTATCTTATCGCTTGTGCTTAGCGCAGGTTTATCAGCCATCATCGGATTAAAGGAGACTAATAAGCTTAATTACTCGCTATATATAAAGAAGATATATCTTAACACGCGTTTCTAAAAACTCAAATCTTAACCAAACAAACTAATTCCTACTGGCACATTGTCAACTTCTTGTAGACACTTTTCTCGTCAATGTAGCCTTCACACAACTAGCACAACTTCTTAGTTAACTCAATAGATAGAACTACAATATAAACAAATTGTACCAAATAACTTTATTAATTTCAATAGTGTAAACGAATAGGGATAGCCATATTCCTGATAGTCCAATAAGAAAGACAAGCAATATATTTCCTTTCATGCTTGGCCTTTTTAGCGGAATTTCTGGGTATTTTATATTCTCATAAATTGATCCAATTATACTTCTGACTCTTGGACGGCAGAGGTAAGTCTAATAATATTAAGAGGGATAGCCCCTAATAGTGAAATGATAATCACTTGTTTAGCAAAAGATTCTTGCCCAATGCTCGAATATAATTTTCTACCAAAAAGAAGTTTCAAGCAATATTTACTCACAAATCGAGGTAGTAAGCAAGCTGGTTTGTCTGGAAAATCTGTCAGCTCGTCAAATATCATTTTCGTTAGTTATCAAAAAAATCTATCAACGCATCGTTCCATTTTTCTCATATCGGATATAAATGCCTGAATAATCATCGTCTGCCAGAAGAGGTATTACACTGACGCTATTAAGTGAATGAACACATTTAGTTGGCAGTAGAATAAGTTGGACATGCTTCGGACGTGTAGCAGCTCGTAAAAGGATCTTTTCACGGAAAAGATCCTTCACCACTTTGTATGGAACAACTTGCCCCGGTTTTATGATGTTGTGTACATGCGGTATGCTATAGCAAAGCATGCAGAAATATAAAGTAAACAAAGTAGAAATGTGAACAGACAGGCATGCCTGTCCTTGTCTTTCTATACTATTAGTAAAGCTTAAATTGGGTTCAAGCTCCAATGTTTCAAACATATGTAGGTTTGTGTGCGCAAACGAAATCAATTGTTAATTAATAGTAACCTTTCCAACAAAAAAACTTGCCATGTCCTCCAAGGATATCAGTATTTTTTTGAGATTCTATATATGTACATTAAAACGAGAATCCAACCACAACGCCAGCCTATTATGTTTACACTAATAAAACTAACAACAAAATACGTATAGTTTATTTGTGAGTTTAATTCATTTAGTAGCAAATATTAAAAAACTTGGTTCATTTGTGTCTCGTGCACAAGTGAAAATATGACAAGATTTGAATTTAATGCCAAGGAAAATATTTATATGTGCATTCTTTATGCAGGCTTATAATAATGAAAATGAAAACTATTTATAATAATAAGTTTACGAATTTCAAAGTCAATTTTAGGAACTTACAATTAGTTTAACTCTCTCACAAATGATTTAACACTGATTTTATTATGTCAATTCGATGTTTCAATATAATAAAAATGCAATAATTATTATTATATGGGAGACTTCAGTTTCACTCAAAAAATACTTTGTAATTTGTAAACAAATATATATTTTATTAAGCTGACAGATAAAAATATGAACAAGAATTTCACTCGAAATACCAGACTTAAATAAAAACTGGGTCTTTAGTTGAGTTTGGGTGATTATTCTTACGATGCCTGTAGAACGCGGCAGTAAAATTGTACTTTTTCCCACACTCTTGACATTTACAGGGCTTTGCTCCTGAAACTTCTTTATTCTTTCGAAATGGACAACTTTCCCTTAAATGTCGACTCAAACTACCCGCTTGACTAAACGAAGCCCCGCAATCGTCACACTTGCGGTTATCTCTTACAGGTGGTAACACAACTTGCTTTAGTTTTTCCGGTCCAGTCGTCTTTTGAAGCTCTTCTAATTGCTGGTCCATAATCTCCTTGTGCTTGCAAAACAGGTGCTTTTTTAATACCAAATAAGTGGTCAAGTGGACTTGTGTACCCAAATCAAGATTCTTGCAATGTTGGCAGGCGTATACCCGAAGAATTGGGCAATTTCGAAAGTAGACCTTCCACATGAAGTACATGCTTGCAATATTCACCAAACTGAGTGGATGAAATTCCATCAATTCTGGAGTCCGGAAATAGAAGTTCCACGTGAAATATCATATTGTGACGAGTTAACCCATGGGCCTCCTTAAACATTTGATGATTAGTACATATGGTACACACAAACTTGGCTTCTTTATGGTTTCGAGCATTTCGATGCACATGGGTATGCTGGCGTCGTTCCCACAAGGAAGGGAACTTTAGACCACAGGTCCTACAGACAAAGTTGCTGTTGACATCTGTGCCACGCATGCGTTGTTCCTTTTTTGTGGGAGGGCGATGACGGGATGTTGTTGATGGAGGTGCGCTTGAAGACTTTGTACTTGAGCTATCATTCCAGTCATCATCTTCCATTGGAGTAAATGCGACCTCCAAAAGGTTCTCTTGGAATGTCTGCTGTTCTTATTCCGAACCTGAATCATCGTTCATCTCAAAGTCATCATAGTCAAATCTGGTTTCTTCGTCTGAAATGACTGTTTCATTCTTCATCGTCAACTTTGATCACAGGTTGCCGTAACTTTCTCAGTTTTATTTGACCTGTACACATATAAAATAGTGTTTAGAATTTATTCCCTGATACAAATTAATTTAATAATAATATTATATGTGTTACTATGGTGGGCATACATGTTTGTATGTAGTTTTTTCTCAACAATAGCAGCTCTTCTACTAGTCTATTATCTTCCACATGCGCTTCAGCTTTCTCTAATTTCCCAGAAAACTGCTGTAGGGAGTACTGTATTTTTATTTGAACTTCTTCCAGCAAATTACACAAATTGGATAGTTTTGTTGCTACAACCTGACACTCCGGACACATAAGTATTTCCGTTGCTACTTGGTCTTTATTATGAGAAAGAGTACTTGACCGGATTTTTTCACTTGACTCGAAATATTTACTGATAACAGCCAATGATACTTTTCACAATTTATGTTTTCCTCTTTATTTTCATTTTTGTCATTGTTCTTATATGAAGATAACTTATAAAGACAAAGAAAACAAGCCATTTTCACAAAATCGAAAATGAAGTAATGCTGAATAAAAATATACTAGTTTTCCACGCAAAAATATATAAGTATATTGATTTTCAATTTCAAAAATCGAAATGCGTTTAACGTACAATTGTACACATTCAATGTTTTGCTTACCAGAGAAGTTTCTTTTGTTGTGATGATAGCAAGCTACAGCAATGCATTCAAGAAGAGCTCAGGTAAAATATGACAAAATGCTTACATTGCAAGCTTGTAATCATGAAAGTACAATGTTGTTACTGCAAAATTATAACATTAATTGAGTTGCTGAAAGTCCGAATGGGATTTCTATGAAAAAACCAATTTTATGGATGAATTATATATGCTTCTCATGTAAAATGGTAACAAAATTCAATTATAATTGGTTTTTGGGTTACTTTATTGGTTTTGTTTACTAAATTGTTCTTTTCGTAGTATTTCAAAGAATCTATTATCATTATATGATAAAAAGACCTGATTTTGACCTTAAGGACAATACAAAACATAACGTAAGTAGTCTTTATTGTAAATTTTCTGTTTAATTAACTAATATTGTTTGTAAAACTAGCTTACAAATTAAGACCAATGTGAAACCCGAGTTTTTTACGTATTATTAATAATTTTACGTTGAAAAATTTCCGTTGAACAATATCAACCTGGACCAAAGTAATCAATTTTAATAATTTTATGAATTAAAATTTTTATTACTAATGAACAGCTTGTATTCTATTTTCATCAGAATGACTCAATTCTCAATAATTTCTGAACTATAGAAACAACATGGCTCTTGTCCATTGACATAAATAAAAAATGCCCAAGTATTGAGCTCTGTATGTATGTGTTTTTTATTTTGGTTTTAACTTAGATGCCTTATAGCCATCGAAACTTATAATCCCAAAGGAATTTAGGCTGTATAAATAATTGCCTTAAAAAGTTTAACTAAATGTGATTTTTTAAAGTTTGATTCAAGTCATACGTTGACGAAATTACATATCAGAATAAATAATTTTTCATGGTTCTTTTGTTGATACCTTTAAATCCGTAAATCTATTTTTAGACATGCATATTTTGTATTTTAAGCATATCAATTATGGCTTTATTTTGCAGCATAAACTATATTACAACTTATCATAATGTTTTCCTAATTTTGCTGTCAAATTTAGGTAAAAATTCGATATTCATCATTTTTATACGATAAGAAAAGTATCATGATACTATATTCTAGGCCTTAAATAATCTACTCATCTAATCATATTGCCAAAACATTATGTTCGCGTATAGGTTAATTAAAGTCAAAATATGTAAGCACACTTAACACTAATCTGTAAAACTAGTCCTATTTAAAAATAATTTCATTTTCAAACTTTCTAGCTCACTTCGCAACCTGAGGTAAACGAATTTAATTACTCACATACACTTACTCTAGAAGTAATAATGAATCTGCTTTAAATGTGTTAACCAATACATCGTAAAACTTAGAAAATTACAAAAAATAATACTACAGCAACTTTTCACTTAATGGAAGTACTTGGAGTAAACCATGATTAGCTTAATAATTCTTATGCCATCAATATAAAACAGTGGTTAGTCTATGTATTATATTTGCATTCATATTCCACACAAGATTTTCAGCGGAGATTTTTCACTTGTAACCCAAACCGTAATGACAATTATACATCTCATTCATACTATTTAAATCAACAATTCTTGATCACCTTTGCAGTTAAAAAACTTGGTTATTAATTTTTAATGCAATGGATGAACTCTCGGAATATGAAGAAACAGGTTTTAAAAGCTAGAAGTAAATTCTTTCTTCCATTATAAACGCACATTTCTTCCAGTTAACATAGTAATTACAAAACAACAGTCATATTTGAGCCAACAATGCTTAAATTAAGCTAAATTACAACAGAGCATTGTGTATAATTTTTATGAATCTCCATTGCTATACACTTACAAATTTTACTATTTCTCTGCCTGGAAGATCCAGAGAAACGAATTGACGAAAAATACTAACTAAAATGTTTTAATTACGAATCTGACTTCATTTTGTTGTAAAAATAATTTTTACGAATTTTATTTTGAGTTCAAGGCAAAGTGTTTGGCGCTCGCTTTACTTGCTTGTTAAGTTAGTTGCTCTACTCAATCGCACTCTCCAGAGAATTTCTCTCTGCTTTAGCAACACACACCGCTGCTTGGTTGGTTAGAGCAGCTGGCCAAACACGCCAATGAAGCACGCGCCAAACGCTTTGCCTTGAACTCAAAATAAAAATAGTAAAAATTATTTTTACAGCAAAATGAATTCAGATTCGTGATTAAAACATTTTAGTTAGTATTTTTCGTCAATTCGTTTCTCTGGATCTCCCAGGCAGAGACATTGAATACCTTATTCGGAATTAATAAATTTCTCTCATTACTACATAATAACTTTAAAGAATCAAATTGTGTAAATGTTTTAGTGCAACATTTTTAAAAAATTATCTTACCGTAAAAGCTTATTATAAGTTTTCAGTAAAAAATTCAGTTTTCAGTTTATGCATTATAGGTAGTCCTCACTGAAAAAACTCAAATTCTAGTCAGATTCTAGTCTGGCATAAGTCATCTTTCTGCCGGGTTTTGTAAACCACAATTGTGCC
>JAQFXM010003278.1:0-20819 GCA_034693345.1 Entomobrya multifasciata | reverse complement strand
GGGCCACCATACAAAATTTTCTGCTTAGATAGCTGGCATGGATTCCTTTACGGAAAAGCACTACGTCGCCCGCTCTATTATTACCAGTTGAAATCTCATTGAGTACACTATATTGAAAAGGTTTCTTTTCCCATTTCAGTAACTCTTACGTCCCAAAGACGTCTTTTCCCCTTATGAACAACTTAAATTAAATGAAAGAATACAACCATACTTGTACATTTTATATGCAATTTATTAGAATGAATGGTGGCAGCGTTTGGTAAAAGTTAGTGGGTTTTGGTATTGGTATGAAGCCCCATACCACCGGCACAAGCCAAATAGTCATCTTGTAGTAATTTTTTGTTTCTTGACAGCTCACATTTGCTCCATTGGTGTTTTGAGACGTTTTTTTTTCGTGAGTTACATGTCAAATACTGCCATACTGCCACATTTGCTTGTAAAAAAAGAAAAAAACACTACCATGCTTTCGTGCGTGCCTCAGCGCGATGTAAGATGCATTAGTTTTCCTTGCGCGCATTACATTCTTTATAATATGCGTCTATAATGTCACTTTTTTGTACATGTGTTGTGAATTCTACAACTGGAAAAGTGCAGAAAACAGGATTGAACTTCCAGTAAAAATCTATCGACACCCTGTTTTTCTTGATATTTTGCTGTCGTGAACACTGATTACTTCAATACGTCTAAACTCCAATCTATGAACTAGCTTTAATGATAGCGACATTACTTGTTAGGGTTGCACAAAATCTAAAATGCATCCATTGAAGGAAAAAAGTTAACTTTGTCTCTTGTCATTAGCTCCCTATTTCATCAGTCTAGTCACCGTCAACCCTGTCGCATCAACTGGGATTATCTATAAAGCTTACCATTTTCCTCATCAACATTGAGAAACAGAATTTTCATCTATGATGTGAATGAGAGTTCAAAATAAAAAGAGTTGTTTTGCTTTTACGATATAACCAAAACCTAACAAAATTGGTTTGGCTTCATTAAAAGTTTTTGGTTGACGACGACGATAT
This sequence comes from Entomobrya multifasciata, assembly GCA_034693345.1. Taxonomy (NCBI): domain Eukaryota; kingdom Metazoa; phylum Arthropoda; class Collembola; order Entomobryomorpha; family Entomobryidae; genus Entomobrya; species Entomobrya multifasciata. The sequence continues at coordinate 19,800 of JAQFXM010003278.1, read as the reverse complement.
GATAAGGTAGAATCCTAGGCCAGGGGATATGCAATGATTAAAGATGAAAAGGGTTTTGAAGCATTCGGTTCTCCCGAGACTAATAATGTTTGCTATAAGTGTGATATGTGACTCATGTGAGTGTGTACATAATCTAAGCCTGGCGGCGAATATTCTAGTTCTGACTCTTGACTTGGCTTAGTATCCATATGCATAAAACATACATAATACTGCACTGGATTCATTGCATCGCATCGGGATGGCAAATATTATAGGAATAGTTCCTGGTGCTACATACAGATATGAAGTATGCAAGATGCAAGTCATAAAATCAAGACTGAGTTCATACTCAGGTAGATGAAATTCTGTTTCACAAGCACTCTCCTCACAAGTTAGACCTCCTATCATAACATAACACTCATCCTCCTAGAATACTTGTAATGTATGAAGGCGAGTCAAATCAAGACAGCCTCTATGTGTCTGTGTGTGTTCTTATCAACTCATTTTTTACAACGCCAATGCTCACCGGTTTATGAGTAGAGAGACGACCATCTGAAACTTTAAGAGTGAAACATTATGGAAAATTGATCCCAAATCCCATGCCACTTTCTACGAGTAGATGACACAGTCAAAAAAGTTTCCTTTGAGATCTCTCACGGGTCGAAGTGTTCACGGGTTGTCGCATAATCGCTGAACCTAGTATGTGTGAACGCATTTAAATGAGAAGTAAAGAGAGAAAGAGAAGTGACTCTGAAAGTTTATCTGTTGAGCTCCCTGACAGAAACCAGTGGTAATGCTATGGTAGGATATCTAAAAAAAAGTGCATGTGTACATTCCAACACATATCAAGAAGGAATTGGCTTCCTGTAGAAGCTTGACATGTTTGAATGAATACTCTTTGAATCGACTTTGTTCTTAGAGTAGGATTGATTTTTCTTCTAGTATCATCATCATGCGTAGTGCGTAATATGTACCTGGCCAAAGTCAAATCGCCTCAAAGTTTTGCAATTGCATGTAAACATTTTTTGTGTATCTTTAACTATCATGCATAGTTGACTTGGGACTTTGAGTCTGTACTCTGTACTGTATGTAATTCGATATGTTTTATTCATTTGTGTGCTTTGTGGGAATTGGGTTGTAAGTTGAAAGAAACGAAATAACTTTTCAAATACTGACTGGCTTCAACCTTCATTGGCATTCTATCGGGGTGTTCTTTAACTTCAAGTAGGATGGGATCGTAAGATAAGATTACATGGCACTATTACAGATTACATACGATTGGTGACTGGACAGTTTCTTGCAGAAAACTATACAGCTCTTTGACTCACCACAAGAATCTTGTGCAATGGAATGCGAATGAAATTGTCGGTGGTAGGAAAATAGGATTCGATTTACTCAATCGTTTTCAAAAGTCATTTTTCCTCGTAAAATGTAACCATTTCTTCAATCTCACTCTATAATGGGTGATGTTGTCGTAAAAGTCAGTTATGCATGTCATACTGTACCCAACTTCATTTCTCAATGTACATATATCACCGTTTTACCATGTTGAGATTAAAATTATGAGTAAAGATATTTCATTTTGAGTTATAGTTATAAGCATTTTTAATTGTTTAACTCAAATGGATTCGAGTTCAAAAGAAATTTCTACAAAGTTGTAAATATATAAAGATTGAAGGATATTGCGAACTTTCAAATGAAGTCAAAGTCATAAAAAGTGTCTTTTTTTAAATAAAAAGTTTTCTCTTTCAGGATGCTAAAAATGTTTTAAAACTTTGGGGATTTTTGCAAGATGTAACGAAAATGTAAAAGATCAGATCAAAAACAACTTCTTTTTTTATTAACGGAGACACCTGAATATAAATGAAACTTTATTGCTTATAGCTGTACGCATTGCCAGCATTTACCACATGATCAAATTTCATATCATATTTATTCATCATCTCACGTTCGAATTTTTTGAATATGAACTGCAGTTACTTACATACTTCAGCTCAGCTCAGGTGAGATGCCTTACTGGTAATTTTAGTAGTCTTCCTCCAAAATGCTCTTGTTTCTTCTCTTTTTTTCTTTTTTGTGTGTATTTGTAAAAAATATACCCATGCATCACATCAAAATAGAGAGCAAAATATAGTAAAGTTCAATTGATGTTGACTCGTTGATGTAAAATAGATCCTTTTTCACGGTTATGCATGAAGTACTCTTTTGAATGTTCGCTTAGCATTCACAGTGGTACACTAAAACGAAAACACTCTTTTATACTTCTCATCCAAACCAAAATTGGGTATAGTATTGTAATTTTCTTGCAATAATAAACTTTTCAAATATGCTTTCCTATCTCCATCTATGACGTTATTCATGGCACGGTGAGGTGATCATCTTGACTTGATACGCATCTCTATTCGACAACAGTATTGACTTTCCTCATTCGGCCTAATAAAAAATAATAATAGCAAAAGAAAGAAGGTGTACGCATATTGCGGATTGTAGTAAAAGAAAATATGAAACTTTTATGCGATGTGATAAGAGGTTCTTAGAAACTTGCTCAGTTCATTTTTTTTACTGCACAGTAGACTTGATTACAAGATGACGATGATAATGATGCCGGTGCCGCTCGTTTGCTTTTTGCTTGTCTTGTTATGTTTCACTGGTTTTCTTCATATATCACTCGTCGTCGTTCGTTAACTTTGGTATGGTGTCAGAGAATCCATTACGTATACATTTTCCTACATACACACACCTCACCTTCCTCTTCGCTTTTCCTTGGTTTGCTTTTACTCTTATTGTTTCATAAAAAGATATGCGATATAGATAATAATAATTATAATTGTTCTCTCGCTCTTTTCTTCACCATCTTGTTCTTATTGGTATTCATTGACTGCCGCCTTTTGGTACACCTACTATATAACTTGGAGTGGTAAAAGGGAAGAAGGAATTCATGTAAGGAAACACAAAAATGCTTGTAATGTTGTGATACTATAAAAAGATATTTGGAGATCAGACAACAACATTTTTTGGAGGAGGAACTCAAGAACTTACGAAACAAACGGCATCTTTCCAATTTTCCCTTGACGTTATAGCATGGCCGTACTGGCTACAATTTTTAAGTTTGTTAAGAATGATGGTGGAACCTAACCGTAACCGAAATCACCTTTACGTACGTATAGCCATATCATGTAGAACATTATCTAGAGAAAACGGTGAAGATGATGATAATGATCAATGCAATCATGTTGATACGTTCTCGATGAAGAGGAACATTAACCATGAAACTAACTTTGTTTTACTTTACTTTCCTTGTAAGTGGCAATATACCGTAGTTAGCTTAAATATCAGTAGAATCACATCATCTTGATTGCCGTAAGAAGATCGTATCATGTTATAATGCTCATTGTGTGATATGATATCATTATCGTATAATATTGGCAGTAACAGAGAAGTTGAATAATTTATACACATTTTTAGCTAGACTCACTCCAACTACATGTCTTACAGTTTCACACCCGCATTATTGGATCAAATTTTGTCATGTTCAAAAAACAAAAGCTAAGTATGTATAGTGTATAGCTCTAAATATTGTGCACAAAACTACTATGGTCTTGGCTTTTCCTAATAGTCTAACGATAGTTTAATGTTACTATATAACAGTTTCATTTTTGTTAATTCTATTACCAAATTGGCTTCACTTTACCATCATCACTACAACCATATATCTAACATATATTTTGGCATCTCATTTTTCCTTACCATCGACAAGGAATGAAATGAAACGATGGGAGGATATAAAAATTCTTTGTGTGTTCATTATAAATATACACTTACTCTAAACTCATATAAGATCCCAGAGTCACAAGTGAACTTTACCGATAAGGCGTATTGGATTTCACCTACACCGGCTATATTAATCATATGAATGAATCTTGTCGTCTCTTCTTCTCCTTGTGTTGCATTTTTGTTACACACTACACAACTCACATTGTGTCCAACTTTTTTTAGGTGCCGTTTCGTTATTGTTTGTTCATTCATGTGATGTACTTATGTCTTGCTCCATGTTCTCTAATATATGTCCCCATAAAACTCTTCAGTGTTTATATAAAAAAGGTTGTCCGCCACTCCGCATGCTGTAAATATCAAGTAACGAGTTGATGATAACAAGTGAACAGAAAGGAGGGATGGATGGAAAAGGTGTATGGTAGTAGTAACATTCATGATAAAAAAATGAAGATGAAGGCCAGGTCTGTTGAGTCTTTCATTGTCGTAGTCGTGATAGCTCAGCGTAGTAATGATGATGATGTCTGTGCATATAAAAGTCATGTCTACAAAAGCATCCATACAAAAATACGCTAGGTGAGTTTTTCTTTCTGGGCTAAACTATTTTATAAGGCGCACCGACGACTGCGATCGCGATACAAAGCGAGGAGTCATCATTTAGGCTGATGGAAAAGGAATACAGTCAGATTTAAAGAGTCAGCCCATTATACTCACTGTCGAGCGATATATCTATTCATTTACTATATTTAAGTGGTGGTGGTAGTGGAGGTAGGTAGGTGTTCTTAAATTATGCTACGCTTAAAACATGTGGAACATAGTTGAGTATAGTATCAAGCATGCACGGTTAAAAATGATGATGAAAATAATGTTTCTTGTACATTAGTAAAGTAAGCAAAGCAAAAATAAGATAGAGAATGTTTTTCTGCTTAATACGGATACAACAAAGCTATCTGCTAGCAAACACCAAAGAATGAACATCATTATATTAGCCTTCTCTCCCTCATTTACTGAAGAAGTATTAGATGAGAGAGGAGGTGAGATTCTCTCTCACTGACAGCGGAGGAGTACTGAAAAAAGCACAAAAAAGAAGAAAAAATGATTATCATCATATCATCATAAAAACACGTTGCTTATTGCTGCATCAAAATCATCATACATTCGTTTTTTAGTCTTGTGTACAAGCTTAGTTTGTTGGTGCACACAACAAAAAAAGAAATTGCTCATACAAATATACAAGAACAACCTTGCCTGGTAAAGTGCTGCAACAACTGACTTGAATGACTGAAAAAGTGACGGCTTCACTGTTTTTGTAGTGTTTAGTGATATGGGAATGGTAAATATGTTAGTACGGTGGTTGACTTGACTTGACGTGTGTAAGCAGTTTCAGCTTATGCTGTTTTTGTTTTGTGGATGGCCTTGGTCCATTTCTTTTTGCTCTCTTACGAATGAGTATCAGAAATAAAAAAGTTTTTTTCGCTAAAGCTGAAAACAAAGCAAAAAAGGGAAAGCCAAATCGAAATACATACATAAATACATGGAGTTTTGAGATGTATGATCAGGCTGCAGAAAAGTGATTTTGTGTTTATGATAAGGAACTTCTCAGGGTATTAAGTATTAGCATTACATATACAGAGAATAGAATGCACCTTATTTTTAACATTGGTTGAATTTTGCCTCAAGAAGAGAGAAGCTATTTTTTATCTGCATGTATGTCTATATATGTAAATGTACACATAATAAATACAAACATGTATTCCCCAAAGTTTTCCCCAAAGTATTTTTAAGACACTTGAGTAATGTCTTAAATTGTTTAGCTTGTGCATGTAGTAATAATCATCACGATCATCATTATCATCCTCATCGTGAATCAAACATCGAAACCAAAGCACGAGTCATTCATTTGAAAAGAGGATTACAGCAGTAGCATGCCAGTAATAGTGATTAATCATGTTTTAAAAACTCATGCACATATTTTACTTAATTATATTGAAATCAGCCATAAACTTAAATTTTTATTGTAAAAAAATCTAGTACCTAATCTAGTACAAAACACATCATCGTTAGAACAACAGTAGTAATGCACCAAACAAAGTTGTTTATATTCTCATGATTATGATTTCTACTTTTCCACCCTTTCGTCATTTTCCTCCTCATCTCATCAGAATCCTTTTCATCCACCTCCTCACTTCACTCATCAAAACATGATATTCAACCTCAATGTATTTGGTTCGACATCTTTTACTAGTCAGTAGGCTGCAGAGAAGCACTCATTCTTATTACGCGTGTAGTACACTTAATATCAACAAAAGTAAAATAATCTGTATAGGTTACTGATGATGTTACTGAGCATTTTTCTATGATTATTATAATAAAAAAAATTGCTGCGTGTTTTTATTTATTTCTCTCTCTCTCTCTTACGCAGTCACGTAGGTAGGTACGTATAACATTACAGACAGATTTCATACTGATTTCGTTTTCGTGATTTCGCGTTGTTGTTGTTGTCATTGGAAGAGTTTTTTGTTTTGCTGGTGGTGATGGTGAGACTGCGAAAAGGAAAAAGGTTCTCTGTGAAATTCATCAGATTGTTGCAATAATCACATGTAACCTGCCTATAAGCTTATTAAAATACGCTCTGGTCTGGCTGATAGTGATACGTGGATTATAAGAAGGAATCATGATGATGATGTGTGTATTGCAGAAACAGAAAGCAGTGTGGTGTTTTGTGTTTTCGACGAGTACGAACTAAATACTACTGAAAATGCTGTTTTACAACTAGCCACTCAGTCAGTGGAACGATAAAAAAAGGAGTGAGCTTTTTTATACCATGCTGTTTTTTTCATGAAGAGTAAAAAAGACGATGCTGTGTTGCAGCACTCATTCTAACTCTGCTTCTTCGCTAAATACAAAAATCATAAGAAGTACAGAAGAATAAAAGTGAAGAGAACAGCGCAGCATTGAATTGACCGGCAAAACTTCGTTCGTTCCTTCTGACGCTGATTCTTTCGAAACTTTTTTTGTACATTGATCGTTCTTATTATTTTTCGTTAACTTTACTTTTCATCAACTCTATCATTCTTTGTCATTTTCCAACCAAAAAAGCGCTATCGTTCCGTGATAATAATACGGTAAAAAAATTTCGTGAATAGAGAAAAAAAATATATTACTTTTATTTCTTTGTTTGGTACCTATAAATTCTACTTAATCATCATTCCATCATATTCCCCTACAGACGTACATGTGTAAATCTTGCTTGTCTTTCACCATCAATTTTTTCATCTCTTCGAGGAAAAAGTGTCAGTGACTTCACTTGGCTGCTTTTTGAAAGAGAGCTCTGCTATGTATTGTATGAGTAACAATGAGTTAGTTTTACTCGGAAGGTTAATGAAGAATCTTTAAAAGTTGTAGCGCTCTAAAGAAGAACGTGTGGTGGTGGTGGTTGCTACTCGTGTAACAAGCAGTGATAGTGCTGGGGGATTGCCACGAGGAAAAATATCCTTCTTTTAAAAGAAGTTTTTAGTTTCTATTCTTAAACCAAACTGATTCATATATAATTACAATGAAAGTGCATTTGTAAAAAGTTAATGTGTGCATAACCATCAACCATGAGGAAAAAATGAGAAAGAAGTATACTAAACATATTAATGAAATGTGCTGACATTTGGAAAAGTCAAATCAAAGTGCATAGAGAGGTTCCGAGCTTCGTATAGCCAGTCAGTCTTCAAAAGCTTATTTGTGTGTACCTTTTTACACTTGCTCTACTCTTCCACTTGACTGTCATATAAAGAATCTTTTTCTTCAAAAGCCTCTTGTATGCGATTATATTTTGTGCGTGTTCCTGTAGTAAAAAGTTTTTGAGGAAATTTGTGGTTGGCCAATAGAGATATTGACAGACATGCAGAATCCAGAGACGAACGAGTAATTATAAACAAACATTCTTTCAAGGAAATCGTTTCCTTAAATTGTGAATCGTCATGAATTGAGAATATAATGGTTTTGCAATACGAGTAGACGTGCTACAAAAAATGAAAGGATTGCTCGTTTGCAGCCTCATTGCAGTTTCAACTTCCAAACGACTACAAGGACATATTAATAATCATACTCGGGTAGTGAAGTAAAATAATGGCTGCAATAACACTAAAAGTACACAACATGTGTATTTAACTTTGATTTACATTCAAATACATGCAGTCCTCAAATAACTTTGTTCATCTCTTCTGCTAAACCAAAAATTTTGCTTGTTTTTAAGCCAAGTTAATGTTGTCTATTGTGTGTGTAGTGTTGTTAAAAAGTTGTAATATGAACTGACGACTGTGCTGCACTTTGTTAGAGAATCATAATACCATCTAAATATTCAACAATTACTTTGAATTGATTTGAATTCCACTTGTGGCACAATTACATGTTACATCATCAACATCATTGAAAAATTAAGTGCGAACAAAAAAATGTCTTCTTGTTAAGCTGAAAAAGTGGTTGTCGTGCTTTAGTCAATGGCATTTCAATTGTAAAAACAGATAAATAATATTTACACGCACTTCTTTGTTTATACTTTTTCTACAAAGGGATGGGTGTTTTATCTTTGTCTCTGTTTTGTTGATTCAATTACATTACAAGTGCAAAATGCTCTATGTAGTCGCAGTCACTTCAAACAAGTGAGTCAAAGATCGTTGACTATAAGAGACTCAAGAGAGACACAGAACTAAACACACACGAAGACGGACTAAAACTGAAAAAGAGGAAAAGTACGCAAACACGTTGTGTAGATACTTTCGTTGTATGAAAATGTGCGTGCGTGCTTTTCTGACATAAGTTACAAATTTTACATCTCGTGTGCTTCCTCCTATTTTACCACCACGAGCAATGCTGTTTTTTAAAAGTGTCACTTTTATATTGTAGTTACAGCCATCTTAAAGGATCATCGGGCTAATTCACATGTAAATTATGATCTTTGTCAACGTTTTTTATTGACTTGTCTGTTTCTCTCTCTCTCTCATGGAAAGACTTCCCGTTTTGTGACTCATACATACATACTTGCAAAGTGTTTTTTGTGTTTTTTTTGGATAAAGGTATTTTAAAAACTGGTTGGGATTTGCCATTGTTATTTCAAAAGTTAGACGTATAACCCAATCTCGGCGTATTTTGAGAAAGAAATGTACATTTTCCTTTTGTTTTCTGACGCTAATGCTGTAAAAAATGTTTTAAAATTTGACTTTCCTTTGTTTGCTCAATTTCTTATCGTGCAAAATACACAATAACTAGGATAGGAGTGCTTGATGCATACGTTGAAGTTTCGGTGAAGTGTTGTGTTGGTTGGTACATTAGTAGCTACTGATGATTGTAAGCTGTAATAATCGTGTCGTAACGATAAACAACCTGCGGGAACAAATGAGCAATTTGCATCTATAATTTGTGATTTTCGTGATATAATAAAATATATTAAAGCGGATGGTGTTGATGACGATATTGATGTTTATCTGCATATTCATACTTCTCCCAACTTTTTACGAGCTACTGCATCCATTTAATTACCCAATACAAATCTCCGCTGTAAAATCAACTATAAACCAGTGGTGTTTCTTGTACTTAATAATGAGAGTTGTTTTATGTTTCTGTGAACTAAAGGGATAATATTTTCACCATTAATATTACTCACAATTTCGCCATAATATAACCTGACATAGTGCAGTAGAGTGTATTGATGTAGATGTTACAAACGAGTGGAACAACCAGGAGAAAAAATGATTATTTACTCTTTTGACTCATAATGGAATTTTTTATTGCTTCATTTAATGTGTCTGTTTATTATACCAAAACTTAACTTTTTTACCGTCCGTGCCGTGGAGAATAGAATGAGTGGATGCATTTATTGCATAACATTAACTTTACTTGCTCTTCTGTAGTAATAATTGCTATTTCATTCTTACATCTACGATTCTGTGATTTGTACGTAAGTTTGCCAGACACAATGCCAGAGAAAACCCTATTCAGTTAGACATACATAGACTTAGACAGTTAGTTAGAAAACTATTATATTATTTTCTCATTGAGTACAAAATTAGAGACATAAACGATCATGAATTCTGTTGAAATGGTGTTTATCGTCGTTAGCATATAAAACTTCACTCCAGCATTTGAAGGAAAGATCTTGTACCACTGAACTGTGGTGAACTCTGCGCTCTGCCTTTTGAGTTTTGGAATCATTAATAGAATGGCATAGCATACATACCATAGAGAGCTTTTAAAAATAATGTTGCATCAACATAACATCAACGTGCTTTCTGTGGATATGGTTCATGCAAAATATCATTCTCTACACGAGTACGATGATAGAATCTGATCATAATGGTGGCAGATAAAAACCAGGGTCATTTTTTACCCGTTGAATCGACCCAGCCACCAACATTGCCAACAAAACTTGGTAGAGAAAAACAGTGTTAACCTCAATCTAATCATAACGAATACGAAGCTAAACTCACTGTCACATAATTTTGAAAGCTGTCAGAGAGTATCCTTGAAAATGTGCAGAGTTTTAATAGCTATTGTGCCACTTTGACACTTGCACTTCCAAGTGATATTCATATTCACAATGCTAATTTAATTTACGATTATTTATGAGTTATGAGACTTGACTTCAAATACTTGGAAGATGAGCATGCAATATATTACCATTTGGCGTTGGCTTGTTAGATAAGTGGTGGCAGTGGTGATTAATGCACGTTGGCGACATTCGAGAAGTGAAAAAAAGAAGTTTTTTCTCTCTTTTTTTTTGGTTTAATACCAGTCAAGTCACAATGCTACTTCGGCTTCAACTCGTGTGAGCTGGTAGCTACTTAAGCAACTATTATTATTACAAGTGGCAGTAGCAAATACTGCAGACACTGCTTGTCAAACGACATTTTCGACACGCATGGGGAAATTTTTTCAGTGATTTCATTAGCAGTTCACTGATACATTCTAAAGTGGTGGCATGCAGTAATGCAGCGGTGTCCCTTTGAAAATATCGCATTGAATCATTATACAACGGAATTTCTCTTATCTTTGTGGGCGTTTTGTGATGTCGTGAAAGTTAATTTGTACAAGTGAAGCCGCAATAGTAATAAAATATTAATAACGCACCGACTGCAGAGACGGTCGTCCAATAATTCAAAGTATTTAGCGGAAAGTGATGTTTATTGTACTTGCGTGGTGTGTACTACCTTAATGAAGATTTATATTTGTACTGTTTATTTTGTGATTCAAAACTCCACATAGAAAAACCCCTGTTGTTTGCTTGCTATTGAAAATATTTGTTTTTTAAGCTGGTGACACATGTTTTAAGGTGGTCCGTACAGAGAGTTTAAATGGTATGCAATTAAAGCTGTAGAGTTCAGAGAGATAGAGACGCAGCAACGGGAGTTGACCAATTTTTTTACATAGTCTACTTTTTGTATTCTCTTGGAATTAATAATAACATGCAATTTATTACACTTGGCCCACCATCATAGTGACTTAGCAAAACATACTCATGTTTTGTAGTACTTACCGAATAAATGCAATCAGTCAGGGACAGATTTGCATCAAATGCACCATATTATAATATTATAATCGGCTTATGTCAAAGAGGGAGAGAGATGATGATGCTTTTTGCTGGGCGTATCTTCATTTTCTCTTTCTTCTTTTGGTCAAGCAAAAACTGACGTTGAATAAAATTCATTGTATGAATTAGTTTTTTGTTCTCTACAGCTTTCGATTATTCTGACCAAGTGTCTTAATGAGGCATCAGGAAGGGGCGGAGAATACATTATTCAGATTATCATGCAATGTAAAATATGTAATGCTCTTGCTCTCATGTAAAATAATTACTGTTTCTAAATGCTTGTATGCTTTCCAAATTCCCTTTTGTTCGGCTCAAATTAATAAGGCCGAACAGGAACAAAGTGATTAAAAGAGAAAAAAACAGAGAGACAAAAACGAGGAACAAAGTTCAATTGAATGATTGTCATGTCACAGACAATTGATGGTAATCATGCAGCCTCCTCCATTGCTACAAAACATATATTAATCCTCCTACAACTACTGCACCGAAAAAATATTTCATGCAGTTAAAACGCTACCCAAAAAAGTAAATCACTTCACTTTGAAAGTGTCGGTGCGTTTGTGCTGACTCATTATTACAACTGAACGTTGTATTTTGTTTTATGTATCGTAGCATATCTCTCTGAATACCGAATGTCAAGATACGAGTGCATTTTTCACTTGAAAACATACTTTGCAGTATCAACATCCTCCTACGCACCAGCACATTTGTGCCACCTTCAAAACTACGCCAACGTGTTTTATGATTCGCACAATTAAGAACAAGGTGCATATTTGACATGAAAATTGTACTACATCTGCCATCCGCATTCTCTTCTTGTTCTCGTTGACTTTATGCACCTCCTATGCAATGGAAATGGCGTTTTATCTTGAAAAAATGTCACAAGTGTTTGAGAGAGGATGAAGAAGGCAGTTCATGCAAATGAAACTTTTATACTCTTCCTTATAACATGCGTCATTGTACATAGATGACAGCCGCGTAGAGAGATACTACTACCGAGAATCGAAACCACAAACCGCAGCTACATGCATAATATATGCAATGGCAATGAGAAAAGAATTGCAAAACCAATGTTATTTTATGAATTTCTTACAGTAATCCTAGTTTTTACTAAAGACGCACTGAATTTTTCATGGAAAAATCTTAACGAACTTAAATTTGAGTTTTGCGGAAAAGTTGCATGGTCTTTATCCTAAACTGCTGACAGATTGAGTAAATTAGGTAAATTGCCATTTCTGGTAGATTAAGGAAAGATTATGTTTAAAAACTAAAACATGTCAATAAACGACAATGATAATGACGTCTAGCAAATGAAGTTGTTTTGGCACACACTTAAAAGATGACCGGCCTGGCCTAGCTATCAAACTGTGTGTTACTGGTACTTTGGTTTGGTCATTTAAAAAAGATCTTAAAAATCAAGAGAGAGTTGCCAAATGGGCAACAAGTTTTAAATACAGTTTTAAGTACTACCACTCGGTCTACCACATAACTTTTCAAGGAAACCATAAAGTTATTGAGGAAAAACGGGTGGCAGTAATGCAATACATCCATAATATTTATGTGTTGAATGTTTGTGACAATAGTGCAGAACAAAACGTACTCAAATAATGCCAAACTAAACTAAAAGACTCATAATATTTTATGTTATGCTAATTCAATGGCATTTAGGAAGCTTTTTATGGCCATTGAAAGTATAACAGGAATATTAAGTGGCTTCAACAAAATTTCAAGCGCATAGTATATATTTTTTCCGCATTTGTTTGCTGTGTTGTAACAATCGTGATTGCACACACAACACTCTCAAATGAATGACGCTGTTTTTAAGGAATACTCTCAGGTTGTGTATTTTAGCTGATTTAGTTATAATTCTCTTACGTTACAACAGAGCATTATCATCATGATCATTAGAGAAACACATTCCAAACAACAGTTGAAGATATTAAAATAAATATAGGCGAAAATCTCCTAAATATTTTTTTCATGTAACGTCTTTGACCTTTTTTACTATTCTGTTACTTTGTAACTATGTATGTCTGACTGACTAGGTTTTAATCTGGGTATTTCTATTATTGTCTGCTTGAATACGTGGGTCTTCACCATTGTGAGCTCATTTACATTTTAAGTAGCAATAAGTTAAATAACAAAAGCTTTAACAAGCTGTCCAAAAATCCAACAAAATCTAGCCTCTGAATAGGGAGAGAGAGCCAAACCAAAAAGTCAAAAGAAAAACAGTGAGAACATTTTGCTGATTATGAGACATGAAAAGCTCCCAACATTACCACCACGCTCTCCATCGAAATAAGACGGATAACCTTTAAATCCCGACCTGGTGGATACACTCTTTTCATCTATTCTTTGTACTAAAAACCACACAGCGGTTACACCATAAAAGGCGAAAATGATCTTGTCTCGTCTCCGATTTGCTTATTGATGGGTATCAATACATATGCTTTGTTCATTCGTGAGAGAGCCTCTCACTCTGTGTCCTCGTTTACTTGTAACTGGCAAACTGTTCGTTTAGTTACTGGTGTATCTCCTGCTGTTCAGTGATCCCCCTACACTTTCTTGTGATACTTTTTATTTTTTACCAAAAAGGATTTACGTTAACTGCGTGGCCAGTCAGTCACGTTTTGGATCAAATAGAGATTTAAATGACCACGTCTTCTACAGTGAATATGTTGGTGATGGTAAAACCATCAACTTATTTTTAGTTTACTAAACTAGTGCTTCTTATCAACACTTTATCAAGATCAAGAAAAGTAATTCCTTACTTTTTTGTCAGCAACGCCATCATTCAATCAAATCTTCCATGCAAACTTAGCTTTCATGATTGTGAAAGTTCATGCACTGCTACTAAACCAGAATATAATCCAGAGTGCATCCAGACACGCGCATTTTTCATCATCCATATCGCGATTGTCGATTCAGTCGATCAACACCTAACAGAGAAAAAAGTAAAGTGTGCAGCAATAAATAAATAAGTTTCTTGTGATGGTGGCTGTGTGAGACTCTCACTCGCCACCTCTACCAACTTGTTAAAGTGATGAAAGATAGATTCAGCGACACGTCTAAACAGATATTCGATAATCCAGACTTTGACGAGATACAAAATGCAATAGGGCAACTGGAAGAAATAATCGGACGCGCTCGCCATCATGGTAGTGGTGCTGGCATCACTTCCACAACCACTTCAGCCCCCTCAAGTAGCTCTCAAGCTGCTGGTGATGGGGAAATACCAAAACATTCCATTGGAAAGGATGACACTACTGAGCGCATCAGCGCTGTAGTCACTGATAATCTGGGTCCCAATGGAGCCAAACTTATCAACATCAATAACAATAATATTATCATTCCTCCTCCAGAAAAATCCAATTCCAAGTCAAATGGAATTGGAAAGAAAACAGTCAGTCATCCAAATATTACCTCAATTGCTGCTACTACCACAACCACCAGTGATAGTAGAAGCACATCTAAGAATGAAAGGAATAATAAACCCATAATAATCATTGCCACTACCACGGTTGCAAATCACATCAAACCTTCGCCTTCAACTTCTGATGTTGTTACTTCTGCTGCCGGTGGTTCTGGTTACTCAACTTATCAGTTGAAAAAGAGTATCTCCAGTTCTGCCGCGTTATCATCACCAACATGCCCGACGACGACAACGCTGACAACAACAGCGATACTACATGCAGTCGCGGTAGATAACGATAATAATAATAAGAATCAGAGTAGTAATAAAAACGCCAGTGATTCTGATAGGCATTATAATGTACGACCATCAAAATCTATTATCAAAGCGAATGGGATTACGAGAAAATCGATGGAATCCTCATCATCATCAGCAGCACCAACAACAAATCATCGTCATCATCAAACTAGTCAACCAAAAGTAATATTTCTGGTCATTTTTATAGTCATGATCACTCTTTAATTGATTTTATGTATTATGTATATGCATTGCTTGACTGAACATTTTCAGTTGTCTCACTAAATTTGCCACTCAACATTTTAGCTGATAACTTGTCTTTTTCTCTTATTGAAATGTGCTGACTATTTATTGGTTTAAAAACATCATGAATCATGACATATATATTAAGTATAAGTACAACAACCTATTGTAGGATATACAGGTCCGCATCCGCATTTAGACATTCGTCATCAATTTTTCTTTTTTCACAACGACATAAGCAGACTAACATTGTTAACGTTATTCATAGAAAATTTATTCTGCACGTTGCCCATTTAGAGTAACTACGTATCTCTGAAAGCAGATAGCTTAAATGTCTTACTTGTTATAGCTCTATTTTATCGTTAGAACAGTCAAGAAAATGGAATTTCGGCAAGTGAGATATCGACACAAGTGGCAATATAATTTCAAGTGTACAATTCATTAGAATTTAAGCACAAATTTAATTGACAATTGTAGTTTTATTTGTCTATTCTCAAGAACACATTTACCAAGAAGTTTTTAAGAGTCCCATTATGACTGTGTTGAGTTTTACGTAATTCAAGTCTCTTCACTTATACTTTTCACAAATCCAATCTATTCACGCAAATATAAATTTTGCATTGTACATGTACAACCTCATGTTTAAATACCTGTTTAATTTAGAAGAGTAAAGAGCCGCCCATGTGATCTTATTTTGAGCATGTGCATAAAACACAGCACACGTCATTTACCTCTTTTTAGTTTCAACTTTCTTTTGCGCACTCATAAATTATGATGAATCAAGAAAGGGTTTCACGAAATTGCAACAATTGCCATCATCAACATGATTATGAGCCCTCTTTTTCATGTTATTCTTCGTCAGAGCTATCGTCTCAGGACAATGTAAGTGATTTTTTAAATAATGAATTAAGAGTTGTACTTGTATACAATATCTATATTGTTCGTCGTTAAAAATCCTTCAGGAGACACCCTGAATTTTAAATTGCGGAGTTTCTTTTTTATCAACAACACCCAGAAACTCAAAAGTTATGTTATAATGTAGCTACTGGCAAGCAACTTATTTCATTTTTCTGTTGTATAGCCTGTCAGACGACGGCAGACGTGATAGCTTGTTTATCTGCATTAATAAATTTGATGCGAGGTAAAGAAAAATGTTTTGTTCTAAAGTTGTTCTAGGCATTTATGAAAGTGTGTACACCCGTGAGCATCTGTACGTGTTCCGAATTGTGCATCGTTCTAGTTGAAATGGAAATTTTGTCGGAAAGATTTTGTTTGAGTACTTTGCTTTAAAAAAGGCTAAATAGGAATGAAAGTCTTGTAAGTAAGGTTGTAAATAAGGACTCTATTGTGTATTGTCACAAAATCGTCCGGATGTTAAAAGAAAATAAATAATTGGTACAAACTTTAAATAAACGAGAATGTGTATATTGGAGTGTAGTTCCCCTTATTTCATTCATAGTATTAGTGCAGTTATTGTCAATTGCGGGTTCTTAAACAAAGTGAAAGTATTTGTAGATGTACTTGTTAAATGAAAACGGCAGACTGGACGATCATATTCTAGATCTGCATTTGGTGTTGGCAGTACTGCTTGATAAATTCAAAGAAGATGCAAAAGAATTCTGGTTGTTGGCAAAAAATAAATAATTTATTATATGTAAAAATATTAAATTTTTGGTATTCTGTTTTCTTCTTGAAAATTACGCTAGATAGAAGGCAGCGAAAATTACATATTTCTTCCATTTCAAGAAAATGCAATTTCCCAGAATGCTGTTTGCTTTTAGCACTGCTCTAGATTGAAAAGTTTTTCAAGCTTTTAGGTTCCATTACTTTTTCTTGTTAAATAAGTTATGTCCCCCCTTTAATTTAGCAGAAAAACTGAATTACGAAGAAAGTTGGCTCAGTCAGAGTTCAAAGACAAGCGGTTTCCATTAGCCATTAGAAAACAATAAAGATTTTCAAAAGTACCTGAAATCGAAATGGAATTCAGTCATTTCATTTGTGATAAGTGAGTAAATGAAGTAAAGTAATGGAAATGTTTTATGAAAAATGCATTCAATCCACTTTTTGGCTAAGAAATCTGGATTTTAGTTCTTTAAAAAATGGAGATGAAATGAATACTACAGCAGCACGTATAAAAGTAAAATCAATTTTAGTCAACGTCAGCAACAGAAAAAAAACGAACAAAAATAGAATTTGATAAATAGCCACTTTTAGCTACTTGGGTTTTTATCATTCTTGAAATTGATTGATCATTCTCGTAAGAGAATGGACGAAATGAAACTTCATCTCTTTAGTCACAAAGGGGGTTTACATTGTATTTTGTATACTCGTCGTAGATCAATTTATTATGTACTTAGCGTATGTAAATGTTACCTGTGGGAAAATGTCAGCATGATATGAGCTTTGGTATATAATGCACGCACGCTCAAGAGAATCCTTCCGACATATATATTACGTGTCTGGATTCTCTTGTTCTGTTTAGGGTCACGTTCGTTGAAAAATGCCGGTTGCGGTTGTCACAGAACACGGAATAAAAAACATGTGTAAAAGTACCACAGCGAGCGGACGGTGAGATGTTGGAGTCGTAGGATCTCTTGCGTACTTGAAAAGTACACGAAAAGTTGCTTTCTTTCTTACGTAAAAAAGGCTTGCATTAAATTTTATGTAATAAATAAAAAAATGCATAGGAACTTTTGTAAAATTTCTGAACATTTTGGACATATTGCGGTCTTCCGGTTTGTTATTATGGCTGGCTGAATGTTCTATGTTCATGTATAGCAAAGCTAAGTTTGTTCCATACATCTTTATAATAATTTGTCTTTCACTGAAAGAGTCAACTAAAATAAATATTTCTGTCCCATCAAACAATTAGCACCACAATGCAAAGAATGTTGAAATTAAGGTTAAAACAATTTAAAATTATGTTATTCTATTTCGGAATACTTTGTGCAATGCGAAAAGTTATGAATTACTCTCAACAACTCTATACTATGCTAGGTTTAAACTTTAAGTTATCAATTCCATTTTTCTTTTGTATTCTTTAGGGAACAGCAACCGTTTCAACTGAGACCACAAGATCAGGAAGCAAGACACCGGAAATTACAATAACGCCCGGTTCTGGTAAGTGCCAATATACTATACTTATATGGTTGGCTACACTCTATACAAGTACATATAATTTACTACTAGTATGTTTCTATTACCCCCGTTCTACAAGTTCAATTTATGAGATATGTAATAGCCTCCGTATGAAAACCTTCTAAACAACTTCGTTAAAGTATCAAAGCAAAGCAACGCACTAGTTTCCGGTTAGGGTCGTTTGTTAGCGCTTTACTATTATGTTTTCCGTGTTTCTTGAAATTGTTTCGGTTTGTCTGTCTTCTCCAAAAGTTTTTTTCTTCTTTTTGTTTGATATTGTTTGTCTGCGTGGTAAGAAGTGGACTATAATAATATTTTCCGCATTTCTGGTTAAATTGCGAGTGTTTTGGGATAATATTGCATGTTTTTCGGGTGTGTGTGGGACTTTTAAGGGAAACTAATCTTTTCATTCGACCTTTGCACTAAGGTTCACGGGAACCAGACTTTCTCCACTAATACCGCAACACAGTCTACAGGTCTAAATAAAAAGTAATTGTGTTCTCACGTGGAATTACTATTACTTTACTCCGATGGAACCTGAAAATCTCTGCTTGAAGCTCAGTCTCTTCTGTACAACTATACTATCATGGTCGTCCTTCTCTTTCTTCAAAATGCTCACCTTTCGGATTTCTTTGTAAATATGTAGCCTACATGTACTTGCTTTATGCTTCATATAATTTTGTATTTCATCAACTTTGCTTTTCATGTATTACGCTAGATGTATTTTATATATTTGCTTATAGACATGTATCTTGTTGGCTTCAGTCTTCAGTGTTCAGTGAATCATGGCTTGGTTTTGAACAGAGAATCCTAATTGGAATTTTCAAAGTATTGTTATCATATTAAAATTTATATAACCCAAAAGACTACACATTTTATTCTCTCGTCAGAACAATAAACTATTTATTTTTCACTTCTTTTTAATATTATTATTTTTTGCTGTTGGTATTCATCGTACACGTGGAGCGTGAACATAATATTATATAGCTAGCTCTGCGGCTCTCATCTTCAACTGGGATTTGGTATTATGTTTCTCTCAGGAGAAATAAATGGATGGAATGTTACCATTCTAGTCTCTTTTTGAAAGCATATTTTTTTCTCAATTTTGAGCTTCCATTTTTGGACAAAATGAGCCTTTTCTTTCCAAATTAGGTAACCTGCAGCAAGCCTTAATAATATTATGAACTTGTTATGTTCAACTTTTTAATCAGAGAAGAATGAAAAAAGATGCGCACATGGTGCGCCACACGTCGCTCCACAACTTACACATAGCCTATTACACTCTTCCTTTTTTATCAACAAAATTGTACTCTTTTGGCCCATGGTGTGTAACAAAGATGCGCACCTTCATTCATGGGAAGCGTTTTTAGACGCTTCATTCACG
>JAQFXM010003277.1:0-20820 GCA_034693345.1 Entomobrya multifasciata | reverse complement strand
CGACCCGTCTCGCTTTCACCAGTAATCCAAGGGAATCGGAATACTTTACATGGAATACCTCTTTCATTTGCCTGTTTTAAAAGCATTTCACAAACAAATTTGCTTGCTGGGTAACCCATGATATTGTGCTCTACAATGGCCTTGATTTCATCACTTTTTGGCCAGTCATCACATAAAGTTCCCTCATCATTTCCACCAAACACACTTAAAATTGTTCCAGCATGGTAGATACGCTTTGTTTTCATTGTTGCAGCAAAGCGTAGGACATTTAGGGTACCACCAACGCTGACACTTCGTATGTCCTTTGTACCATTTTCCACCTTCCGATACATTTCAATATGATTTGATTTTACAGCCAAATGAATTACACCGTCTACTGAGGCGCAAAGATCTGCATAGGTTTCTGCTTCAATTCCAAAGTTTGCATGTGTCAAGTCACCCCGAACACATTCTACTTTAGTCATGTCAACTTTCTCCAAAATCTTCATGGAAACGAGAATACTTTCCAGCTTCTCTTGTGGACATTTCCCCTCTCTTGTGCGAATCAGACAAATGATTTTTTTCAAAGTTTTATAAGCTTGATTTTGGCTCAATAACGATAAAACGTAAGGACCAAGTTGTCCGGTTACCCCTGTTACCAGCACTGTCTTCATAGCAGTGACTTTACAAGGCATTTCAGATGACGCCTGAATAGTATCGTCCAACTTACAGTCATCAGCCAAAAGCCTTTGAAACTCTTCAGGAGACAATGCTGTTTGATTGGAGTTAATATCATTATCATCGCATATTTTAGAGACTACAACTCTCGCAAAATCCCGAATGGTTCTACAGTCCTTTACCAAATTAGTCGTTATAGTAAGTCGCGATCCAAGAAAACTTTGTATGCTATTTTTAAATTCGATTGCCATCAACGAATCAACTCCAAGCTCCTGCAGGTCAGCATCTTCACTGATTTGCTCATCAGCCTCTAGTCTCAGCGAGCTTCTTAATACAGATTTTAGGTATCCACAGAGTATCTCCATTTTCTCATCTAATTTCTCCGTTGAATCCATTTCTTCCCAGAACTGATCAGATTTGGGTAAAATAAGACTTGATTGCTTGGTGTCGTCTTTCAGCAGACGTTCGTCCACGTAGTGCTTAAACATTGGGCACAACGCAATAAAGTTGGAGTACGACTCAAAATTTACAATCGTTACTTGAAGCTTATTGCTACGAAATACAACCTCTAAACCGCTTAGCATTGGTTGGACACTTATTGGCCAGACACCAGCTATCTTTACTTCTGTGGCACAACCCACCTGCGACCATTGACCCCAGTTTATGGATGTACTGGGTAATCCTAATGTGTAGCGGTAATGGGCAAACGTGTCCTCAAAACTATTCCCTGCAGTATGATTGCTTTGACTCGGAGATCCAAAATTAGCGGAAATTGAAGAATACAAAACAAAATGTTCCAGGGGCATGTCCTTCGTCAATTTGTGCAAATTCCAGGTTCCTTTCACTTTAGAACTGAAAGTCTCTTCGTAGGCTTCCCAAGTCTGATTGACATAAAAATTATCTCTTAGGACCCCAGCGCAGTGTTGAATTCCTCTAATTGGCTTGCATCCGTTTTCAATCAGATTTTCAATGATGGCTTTACACGATTCAAAATCACCCACGTCGGCTGATTTAACTATTATTTTGCATTTCTTACTAGTTTGCATTCTTTCAATTTCTCTTGCGATTTCCGGTTTTGGAGGATTTCTTCCAATAAGCACAATATCCGTAGCTCCTTTTTCTAGCATCCATTTACAAACTTCAAATCCGATACCCCCAAGTCCTCCTGTGATGATGTAAGTACTTTCTCTGTTAAACAGCGACAAGTGCGTTATCCACTCGCCGTCCTTCATTGTAACGGACGGCATAGTAACTAATACTTTACCAATATGGCTTGCCTTTTGAAAATATTGAAGTGCTTGCTTAATACGTAATGCGTCAAATTTGATATAAGGCAGTCCTCGTATCCAACCCTCATTTAAATAACTTTGCAAATCTTTAAGAAGCTTTGTCCAACATTCAACTTCCAAGTTTGCCAGGTCCACAATCGAGTATTTCACATCAGGTCGGAGGGCTTTCACTTCATCTTCCGTCCAAACTGACAACTTGCTCATTTCTACAAACCGAGCATCCTCCGCGCAAACGTTTAATGAAGCCTCTTTCATTCCTGGTCCAGTAATTGAGTTGAGCACGACGTCCACTCCACGACCATTGGTAACCTTCATAATTTCTTTCTCAAATGACGTGTTTCTCGAATGAAACACGTGCTCGATTCCAAGATTTTTTAGGTACGCCCGCTTTCTCTTGTTTCCAGCTGTGGTAATTATCCGGGCTCCAATATTCCTGGCAACTTGAATAGCACTGAGGCCAACTCCTCCACTACCCGTGTGAATAAGCACAGTTTCTCCATCTTTTAGCTGTGCTACATTCACAAGACAATGTAAACTTGTGGCAAAAACGGCAGGAAGCGAAGCTGCTTCACAGAATGTCATTCTATCAGGAATTTTAACAACGGTATCTGCTTTCTGTACAAGGTGACTATGCAATGCAGTGTTCTCGCTTGAATTAGCCCCGAATACTCGGTCCCCAACATTTAAATTGTTTTGCATTTGCGATACCCCATCGCCCACTTTTGTCACCACTCCAGCAAAATCAAGTCCTATTGCGTTTAAATTCTCGAATTGTGCGATCGGTTTGAGTATTGTCACAATATCTCTGAAATTCAACGCGTATGCCTCAACTTTTACTTCAACTTCATTTTCTCCCATTTGATCATCCTCCAACACGTCAAACTCCAAATCTTGAATCATTCTACTTTTCGGTAAAATTAAACGATACTTTTCGCAACATAAAGGAAGCCTCAACTCGTTAGTGTTCAGTTGGGTTTTGGTAAATTTTGGCTCATATCGCATACCATCCCGATATGCAACTTGCATTCTTTCTTTTTCCCCGCCATCTTTAAAAAATGCAAGCTCAAATAAAATTTGTTCTGTCAGCCTTTCAACATCGTGGGATGCAGTACAGTCAAAGTCAACATATCGAACAAACATGTCCCAACTTTCATTTTTCAGTGATTTGACCATTCCAAACAATGTTCCTGCTGATGGATTTGTGGTAGGATTATTGTCTGAGTTTATTCCATGCCCTCCCTTTGTAAAAATATACAGTCGAGGAGGCTTCTTCAAACTTAGCAGCTTTTTAATTATGTGAAGAAGTGGGCGTGCAATAATTTTTTGATCTGTTATTGTATCATCCATTCCAATCGCGTAAATTATTCCTTGGACGTTTTCATCGCTTCCCAACATAACATCCAGGTTGGTCAACTCTTTCGTTAAACAATTGTGTTGGGATTTGGATTCATGTAAAATCAATGTAACTCTGTTATCGCATTGTTCCAGCTTATTGCATACACTTTTTGTTATCTCAGTGTTATTCTGCGTGCTTAACATAATCCAATGAGATTTTTTCTCTTTAGTTTGTTGGACTATTTTTCCATTTTCGACCATTGTTGTTGATGATGATGATGGAGTTTCTGCATAAATGACGCCAAATGTTCCAAAGTACGCTTCCGTAGCGTAAACATACTTAAAACCACCATCTAGTAAAACCTGTTTCCATATTGAAACACTTACACAAGGGTGATCTCGTCGGATATCATAATCTTGGAATCGCCAATAGTCTTTGAATAAACCGAACGAAAACGTTAGCTCTCGACTTGGTGAAACTGTTTCCACAAAAATAGTTATGCCCCGAGGTCGTAATGTTGCCTTCAAATTTTCTACAGATTCCTTCAGGCTTTTAGTCGTGTGGATCACGTCTTGAGCAATAACCATGTCGAAATAGTTAAGTGGGATTCCCTGCTTTAGTGGATTTTCTTCAATGTTGAAAACTGCAAACTTTAAATTTCTTTGATATTCTGACAACTTTTTTTCAGCCTTGGAGAAAAATGCTGCACTAATATCCGTAAAATAGTATTCGAAATTGGTTCCCCAGTTATCTCGAATTATGGGAAGGCATACTCCAGTAGTGCATCCAGTACCTGCGCCCACTTCTAAAATTCTTAGCAACTTGTTCGAATCTTCACCTGACATTTTCCTCCAGTTTTGTAAAGCACTTTTCGTTACTTCGGTTAGCTTTCCAACAATATCTGGTTTTCCGGGTAGATTCTGGTAGTAAATTTCAGTAGAAAGATCTTGCTTATTGGGATCCGTGGGGAAAAGAAGATGAACTGGCGACTCATTTCCAATTAATAACTGTGGAAGATATTTTCCAAGATTTTGATAAAACTTTAAGGCTTTTTTCATGTTCTCGAGATTTCCTAAGGAATTCTCTAAACCCTGAATTTCCGTTTCCAGATTAAATTTATTTAAAGGTAAGCTTGTTAATTTCCAGCATGTTTCTCTATCGTTGTATTTCATTAGTCGTTCTTCGGAAAATACAGAGAAGTAGAATTGTATCAATTTTTGATACATAGGTAGAATTTTCAATTGTTTGCAAAAATCGCCAACGTTTATCTCATCTCCGACCATGGGACACCAACCAAGCTCGACAAGCGAGTTAATAATGTACAAATATATCAATTTGTTGACTTGCTGAAAACTAGCCCACTTGTCTGGATCTTTTCCATCTGCAGCTTCAATTTTATCCGTAAATTCCTCACTTGTAAAAATTGATTCCATTTTTGCCAATGCAGCTCTATTTTCATGTGGTCCAGAAATGGGTTTCCAAACTTCTTCCCACATGTCTGGTAATGAGCTGTTCTGCTGCTCCAAAATTGATTCGATTGTCCTTACATTTGTTTCCACAAGTTCAAAATCAGAAAGATATGCTATAGGTGTGGTCAAGTCTTCGTTTACTGCTAAAATGTTACACTTTCCAGTTTCCTTATTCCACCAAGCGTGTAAATACAAAACGTTTTTATCCCCTGTCGCCTCCACATTTCCCAACCAAATTAATTGACCAATTCGAATTGGAACCCGTAGAACCTCTGTTTGACTTCTTAGCTGAGTTAATATTCCAGTTTGAAGCATTGCATCTATGAGAATTGGGTGAAGAATGTAACTGTCGTGATCCAAAGGAATTGATATTTCTACCACAATCTCATCATTTCCATTTTCATCTTCATTTCTCCAATGTCTTTTAATTGATTTAAAGGATTCACCAAACTTTAGGCCTAAATCCGATATTCGTTTGTAAAAACCATTTGATAGCGGACATTCCTTGTCTCCCACCATAGCACCAATTCTTTCAAAGTTCCAAGTTGTTACCAAGTCCTTGATACTTGGCACAAAATTAAATGTTGCGTTTGCATGAAGAATCCACTTGCCATTTGTATCAGTATCCGAATTTTTCTGATGAAACACCTTAACAGAAAATCCATGTTTTTGTTGTTGGATTACGTTTAGATAATCAGATGAGTTATTGTCTGAGTTTGGGGAAAGATTCACAATAACCTGCATACGACAATTCTTACTCTCCTTCAATTCCAATGGGGCTTCTATCCTCACATTTTCCAAAGATATTGGTCGATTAGGCAGCTGGAAATTTTCTCTCAGAGAATTTGATACACAGTAGCCTGCCGACAAGCACATTTCGGTAAACGCGGCCGCAGGCATCACCATTCGGTTCCCAATGCAGTGGTCCTTAAGGTAGGGTACTGACTTTATACTCAAGCTGTTCTGGAAAATGTTCAAAGATGATGCGTTTGTAACGGAGGAGCCAATTAAAGGATGGAGTAGAGAAATATTGGTTTCGCTGCAATCTACCCAAAATGACTTTCGCTGAAAAGGATACGTTGGCAGAGATGATATCTTTTTTCTAATGTAAGGCTTATCAAAACCTTCCCAGTTAATTTGATATCCTTGTAGGTACAGCTTTCCGAGGCTGCTGAGAATGGTCTCCCAATCATTAACCTTACGGTGAAGAGATGGGTAGCAATTTAATGGTGAGGAGATTTCAATATTTTGCATCACAAATGTTGATAGCACGGGTTGAGGTCCAATTTCTAGGTAATTTAGGCAACCCAACTGTTTCATTACTTGACATGCATCAAGAAAAGATACCTGGTTTCTGGTGTGGCGTACCCAGTATTCGGCGTTTATATTTTTACAGGGATCCTCAATCAGTTTTCCATCCATACCAGAAATATATTGGCATTCAGAGCCAGAACCATCAGTGACCTTTACTGTTTTTGCTATTTTCCTGTATTCGTCCAAAATGGGATCCATGTGCATAGAATGAAATGCATGTGTAGCTTCAAGCTTTAAAGCTTTGATTGATCTCATCTTGCAAAAATCCAAAAGTTGCAATACTTTCACAGTATCCCCTGCCACCACAGTTTGTTCGCATGAATTCACCGCAGCAACGTCCAGCGTAATGCTTGCATCTTCCATTAATCGTTCAACATCTTTTAAACTAGCCTTGATAACAAGCATGCTTCCAGTTTCCAGTTTGTCAATTAGTCGACTCCTTGTGACAACCAATTTAAGAGCATCCTCGAATGAAATAATACCTGCAGCCACAACAGCACAAAATTCGCCAAGACTGTGACCCAAAACGTAATCGGGTTGGATGCCCCAGGAATCCCATAACTTGAGTAAGCAGTACTCAATACAAAATATGGATGTTTGACTGTAAATTGTTCTGTTCAATTCCTGGCTCGCTTCGCCCCAGAGAGTATTCCTAATAGACAAGTTGTACTGGTCCCGTAATAAGCCATCGCAAAAATCAAAGTGCATGCGGAATACAGGACTGGAGTCATAGAGAGATTTTGCCATGCCAGAATACTGAGAGCCTTGTCCAGTGAAAAGAAAACAAATTTTTTCATTGTCCGGAGCCCTTGTCTCAGCTTTAAACAATCTGTTTTCTCGCAAGGATTTTACAGCTTGCTCATTAGTACTGGCCAGGATAAATGCCCTGTGATTGAATGAAGCTCTACCTGTGTTGGCTGTGTATGCAACATCACTAAATTTAACATCACTTCCTATTTGGTTAATGTATTGCTCATACAAACCAATCAACTCATCCAGAGCCTCAGTTGTTTTCCCTGAAAATTTCATTATGTGTATTGGTCTTTCAAAGTCTGTATAAATCTGATGCATTTGTCTATCTGGAGGCTCTTGTATGATAACGTGTCCATCAGTTCCCGTAATTCCGAAGGAGCTCACTCCTGCCAGCCGTGCAACGCCTTTTAACTTGGGCCAAGATATCGGTTCCAATGGAATGGTTGCGGGAATGACTTCTAAATTAATTTGGGGGTTGAGAGTTTCCAAATTCAAATGCTTTGGAATGACTTCATGTTTCATAGCTAGCACTGTTTTGATGATTCCTGTGATTCCAGAACAGCTCTCAGTGTGCCCCACATTTGTCTTTACTGATCCTATTACCAACGGACTTCCCCTTCGTTTGGAGGCATATGTTTTCGTGATTGCTGCTATCTCCATGGGGTCTCCAACAATCGTCCCGGTACCATGGGTCTCAACAAAACTGACTTGCTCAGGTAGCACGCCGGCGTCCTCTAATGCTAATTGCATAACAAGGGCTTCACAGTGAACTGTTGGGGTACCAAGACTTCGACTTAACCCCTCCTGGGAAATGGCAGAGCCCCTGATCATTGCCCATATGTTATCTCTGTCACGAAGGGCATCACTCAGTCTTTTCAAGACCAGGACACCGCATCCCTCAGCCCTCGCAAAACCATTAGCATTTGCGTCAAATGTTTTACAGCGTCCATCAGGAGCAACGACGTATTCAGCGATATCACCTTTGAATGGATGAAGTAATAAATTGACGCCTCCAGCTAACGCCAAATTGGTTTCTCCATTCCTAAGGCTCTTTAATGCCAAATCTACAGCGACAATAGAGGATGAGCAACCACTTTCCTAAGATGCATAAAAATGTTACCTTTAACTTTTGAAATACTGAATGCTTCTAAAAATATTTAATGAAAGAAAAATGTCGTAATACAGTTGCAATGTTTGGTCCAGTGATACCCAGCATGAACGACAATCTTGCAGCAGTGGCTCCCATACTGTTCCCCATATACGTTCGAAAAAAATCCTTCCCATTCCCAGTTAATGGTTGCACTAGATCCTTGTAATCATTCATCCAGCTTCCTGTAAATATTCCAGCATGACTTCCACGCAAACTCAGTGGATCAATCCCACTGTTCTCCAGACCCTCCCAAACCATCTCAAGTAACAATCTTGCTTGAGGATCCAGAAAATAGGCTTCCTTGGGACTCACCCCAAAAAACTTGGCATCAAACTCATCAACCGGGGTTGCCAAAAATCCAGCCCGAGTAGTTCTCTCCTTTCCAGAACCTCCGAAAATGCAGTGTTCCTTTTTCCATCGGAAAGACGGAGGCATCTGAGTTACTTCTTTTCCCTCATGCAAAAGATTCCAAAATTCCTCTAAATTATTCGCCCCTGGAAAGCGACAGCTCATTCCTACAATTGCAATCGGCTCATTTTGAAAGCATTCAAACCCTTCCGTTGCTCCCGTCATACTCGACTCATATCCAAATGTATCTCTACGACTGACTATACATTCGAAAAATTTCAGCCAGGTCGAAATAATTTTCTAATATTGAAAACACAAATTCCAATTATCCTATTTTTTAAAGAATAAAGTGTTATTGATTTATAGCAAGCTACTTAAGTACCTTGTCCAAGAGTGCCAAATTGCTTTCCTTACGGAATTGCTCTAATCTAATTACGAATTCCTTATCATCGCTCATTCTGGTATCAACAAATTGAGCAACCTCAGGTAATCCGTGGCGTGATCAAATTTCAAGAGACCTTCCAGTTTTCATAGAAAATTTGGCAATAGACAACATGTTCATTGGGTCCTTACAGATATTTCCCAATTCGTTATTTTCCATCCAGCCTGCATGGATTTTATAATGAAATCATCCCACTCACATGTTTTTGCAATGGAGCTGCTTTGTTCAAACCTCCCTTTCAAATATAGACACATGGAGCGTTTCGGAGAGAAGGCAAACATGTTGTCTGACTCTCCATTGAAATTTACCCCCGAAAATCCTGTTTTCTCAAAACATTTGTCAGCATTTTGAAGCATAAGCGTGTCTGGTGACACAAAAACGCCCTTGTCATATCTTTCCAATGAAAACGCAAAGATATTTCCACGCAGGTCATCAACCACTACATCATCAAAACTCGACTCTTTCTGGGACGGATTAAATGGTAAAATCAAGTTGTCAAGGCAAAAAACATCGTCAAAGGTGTCATGAAGATCTTCAGTTTCCAGTTCACCCACTTGAGTAGTAACTATAACTGCAAGTCGTTTAGTTGTTTTGGCCCTTCGCAAGGACTCGACCAAAACCAATGCTCGTACCACGCATTTATTCGATCGAATGACTCATGCCACCCAAGCATGTCCACGTTGTCCGCCTAATAAGTCAATGTGTGGAAATTAGATTGTTATTCAAGTATCATGGTATTATAAAATATAATATATGTAATAAAAGTACCCATAATCAATGTTTCACCAAAAATAAGGCCTCAATTTATATTTTTAGCTTGATTTTTTAGTTCTTTAATAAATTTAAACTTTGAATGCTGCTTTAGAAGTCTTTGATAATCCACTGTTTATTATCAGCTTATATATTTTTGTCGTACCGTTATTCTAACTTGTTTGACTGGTCGGTACTAAAATAAATGATAATGAAAACGTTGAGCATTATACATACCAACGTACAATAAAACTTAAAAAACTTTTTTCGGTACCTAAAAAATAGCTTAAGTTTAAAGAACTTCCTTATTTACTGGTATAGTTTGTTCTTATCGCATTCATAAATCTCAAATTTTATCCAGACATTTACCAAATTAATAAGTCGAAAGCATCCGTACAATTCACCCAAATACGTTTACATTTTATTTTATGTGGATTGTAGAGATTAAGGGAAAACGTTTAAAATCATTTCAACCGTTTCATATTTTGGGAATTTCTGGAATGAGAAAATCCCGTATTATTTTAAATGATATATTAATTCTGATTTTTATGCAATGCGCAAAAACCAAAATAATTTTAGACATTTTTACCGAATTATTGTTCTTTGTCTAAAGTTAAAACCTTCATGTTGAATTTCTTAATAAATGCAAGTCGGATACTTGCTTACAACCTCAAGTAGATCAAAATTCAAAAAGCATTTAACTCGAGGATTTATAATTTATGTGTAAATGTCATATATGAGAATTCGGCGTATGTCTTCTAAAATATTTTTGGACTTCAAGAAGCATGAAGCTTTAGATTTCATAATACACATGTAGCATGGAAAAGCCGGAAACTGAACACTCGTGTAACGCAGTAAAATGACATGTATTCCATAAAAAATATTTACCTGCAAATAAGGACACCACAGGATTCTCCATTGAACTGAAATATGTAAAACAAGTTGAAAATTTGCACCAAAATGTAGTTTACCTAATTATTGTACGTAACTTCTTACTTGTCGTATGGTTTACTCCCCCACATGTGAGCAAAATTGTTAACAGAAGAAGTAATATGAAAAGATAAGATAAATCGGCGGTAATTTGCAGCAATACAAAAGAGCAATGGCCTTTCCCATATGTAATAGAAAACCGATATCGGTAACGATGAAGAAAAGTATATTGAATAGTGTGTAAGTAGTACCTGTTTAAAATATAAAATATATTAATGCAACACAATAACATAACTTACTTCTTAGCAAAGAATTTATGAAGGTCATACTTGCTTTGAAACCGAACAACAGGATCCTTTTCTAAATCGTTCATTTCAAATGTTTGGAGTTTTTTAGGTAAGACAAGCCATAGCATGCGACTAAACCAGAATCCTCGTTTGGAATTATGGGGATCTGAGTTTGTATCTGTATACTTTTGATCAAAGTTAATAACAGTTAGCATTAATGAAACTACGTTTGTTTATTTGCATACTAAGTACCACCGAAGTATACCTTGTGATGAATTCTATGGTGTAGACACCACATGTGAATGGGCCACTGTAAAGTTAAACTTCACCATAATAATGTTTAATTAACCTGATTTAAAATATTTTGTATTTTACCTGAGCCGCAAGCGTCTGACGTATCATGAGAAAAACTTCTACAGGAAGTTTGGCTTCAAATGTCTTGTCGGACCAGTACCTATGGCACCCGACCTTAATGCCTAATCCTCCAAGATAGCCGTAAAAAAGTTATGTGAAAAGTCAAAATTGTTGTAATTCTCCTTCCTTTACAAATTATTATTGTGTACAATGACAAAAAGCCGAAAAAATCAAATTCTTTTTTGGTATACCCAAAAATACGGTTGCGAATGGAACTCGACCTGTAACCCACAAGTAATTGTAGTACACCATAAACAAATGACCAATAAAAATTTGGAATCTGTTAAAAATATGATGTTCAAATCCATATAGATTTCTTTTGAAGCGAGAGAAAATTGGATCCCGGACAGTAATTGGTTTATGTACATATGAACCGTGTTCTTGGAAATCGGATTCTTTGTTGGTTGAGACCATTTCAGATTTCCTAGCCATAAACAAAATAAATTTTTTAATTCGGTTAATTTGAATGAATTTCTGTTAAACTCTAATTAATTATAATTACCTACATACTTTCGCTTACTTGTACAGTTGCAAAATAACCCGAAATGTTTAAAAAGTGTAAGTTTCCTCTAACGAATAGTCCTGTGATTTTCTTTGGTTATAATTGTTGTATCAGTTAAGTACGCATGCAGACCTAATGTTAAATAGAGTACCCATGGGGTACTGGAAATCGCAGACTGAACTAAAGGCTTGCAATACCTACCTTTTTAACCAGTATTTTTTGTATGTAACATCATAGCAGCTATAACACAAAAAAAGATGCGTGCAGGCGTGCATATAAGTACATATTAATAACATTTGTAAGATATAAAATTATAATATGAGTGTGTGCAAGTATAATTAGATAACCATTTTAAATTAGACAAAAGGTTTTACAATTTGTAAACTCCACATTTTGTAATTTTATCCATCTTGAAGTATATGTACGTATGTACAAACCTCATTTTGTAGAGCATATGGTTTTTTAGTCATTGGCTACCTTCTAGATCATCATTATAATTTTTATTGCATATTCAACTGAACAACTTGTCTGATGAAGAGAGAGAGGAAGAGAGAGAGAAGCTTTAAATAAAACAATTCTCTCGAGCATCTTGTTGCACAGATAAGTAATATATTTGTGTTTGCATGTGATGTAGAAAAACAAATATATCTACATTAAGTTGCGTTGCATTGCAATTTTTGGGAGAAAATAGGAAGATACACCTGACCTGACAAATTGATTTATTAGATGTTATAAGTATAAAATAGTGAGCAGGTTTATAAATGTAATTCCCATTCGGGTCTTTGATATGGTATCATGTATGTTATTTCAAAATAATGTCTGTATCGTTCGAGGAGAAGGAAAGTAAAGGTTGCGACTGTGTTGTAATGTTGAATGCCCATAAATTATTCGGTAAGGGGATATATTGTTGGCAGGAGTGAGAAGCTGACTAGCTGACTGGTATAAAAAAAGAGACTTGACTTGGTATAAAATGAAAAACGAGATTCTCTTATTCTCATTTTCAGTCGATTTACAAAAGTTGGAAATATTATGTTTTGTCAAACATACTTGTATGTACTGTAACTATTGAAATAAAACATTTTAAAAAAATAATAAAACTATCAAAATGCATTAGTATTTTACATTTTTACACCTTTACATATTCCCTTCACTCTCTTCTCTACAAAACAATGAGACGAAATAAAAAATAACATGAACAAAATCATTTTCCCGAAAACAATTTGTTTACTTACAAATACCTATATATACCTACCTAAAAACTGCTGACTTTTAACTCAGCAACATAATATGTTGCTGAGTTAAAAGTCAGCAGTTTTTTAGGTAGGTAAAGGTATTTGTAAGTAAACAAATCTATATTATATTATAGAAAACCGTCTATATTATAGAAAAGGTGTAAAAAAAGTACAAATGTACTTGCATTACAACTCTTGTTCTCCTCTTCCCAAAAAATGGCTTAAGATAAAAATTGTGGACATAAAGATCGGCCATCTATTTTAATGGGCCAGTCAACAAATTGCTTTTACAATTTCCTCACACCACCAACCTGCTGCTCTTAATAATTCCCGTAATTATTAGGTTGTTCCCAACTCTCCGTTCAATGGTTATGGTGCAAGCTAGCAAAAACGAATACAATTTACGAAAACCAACTTGTTTGTAGAATTTTGCACTAAAACTAAACTTAATTAATAATTTTTTATATCTTCCCAAACTACAAGTCAATAAAAAACCCCGAAAAAAGTGAAGAGTTTTGACTTAACGCCGACGTGCTCAAGTAGTCAACAAAAATTGTTCTTGTTGCTTTTGATTTTGAATAGAGCTCAACATCTCCTAAAAACATGCATGTATCCTTCTATCCATCCATCCATACACATCTCATCCCCAACCCAATTCAACTAACTCAAAAGCAAACCAATAAGTTTTTAGCACATCATCCTGTCCCATCCTCATCAACATCATTTTCATATAATAATACATAACCATAAAGCCAAGCCAGCTAGTTGTTGAGAATTTGTTGAAGCAGAAAAAAATATATACATACATGGACACTTGTGAATACTCTGTGTGTGAATTCTTTGTACCCGCCTGTTGTTATTATGTAAGCTTATTTTCTAGGTGATCTTGATGATCATGGCTTCATGGACAAGTTGCTTTTACATCACATCACCCTTCTTCACGTTTTTTTCATGGAAAATACAGTGACTTCGTGACTTGATGCTGCTTTCTTCCACCGACGCCACTCAAATTCAACCCTCCATCGTTCCTCCGCCGCCGCAAAGTCCTAAGGGACTGTTTAGCTCACTATTCTTTTCCTGTCTGTCTCACACACAGCACAGCCATAAGTACTATACCCATCCAGTTGACGTCATATAAAAAATGATCAGAAGAAAAAAAGCAAAATGTTGAATGTTTGAATAAAGTTAAAGTAGACTGGTAATGATGATAAAGTTGATTAAATGGTGGTGGTGGTGGTGGTTTGAAGGAGCTTGGTTTTGTTGAATGTTTCAAATGTGTATTCAAACAACAGGCGAATACGATACGATCACGATCTAGAAAAAAAACATGAAACAAAATCATAAGAAGGAGAAATGTAGGTTGGCTTTGTGTGTATCTCCCTCTCTTCAATTGAAATACTCTTGTCAACTTTATATACATGCATATATGTATGTATGTATCATAAATGTATTCTTTTCTGGGAATAGCAAGGCGAAATTTGAAGAGACCCTTGAAAGATTCTCAAGTGGTATAGAAAAAAGAAAGAAGCATCCTTCGTGTGAACTGAACAGAGTGTGAGGATGAGAGAAATGCTGGAAAAATAAAGACGCTACTTTCTTTACATAAACTAGACTTAATGTTGGTATGAAAATGTACAAATAATGCTAAGGATCCATAAGATACTTTGAGTAATATAGAAGGATGCATGCAAATTTAATGCGTTGCTAAGTGTTGCATCCCGAGATTTCATAGGAATATTTTTGGGGCAACTGAAGACTGAATAGTTATGCTCAATAAGAAAACATGCATAATGTTACATAATGCCATATAAATTTTAAGTTATTCTATTTTTACTTTCCAATTTTAATGTCATATCTTAGCTACTACAGTAGACATCGAAGGCGATCCGAAAACGCATCTAAGACAACGAAAAATCAATTGTAATTATTATAATTTCTGGCATCCGAAACATACATTTGCAAAACGAAATGCAAAAATGTATTCCAGTCGAATTCAAGCTAAGATTTTTAGAAAAATCTTCTCAACTGGTGGATAAAATAATATGTATTGGACCTGTATAAAATGTCGATTCGATTGCAAAAAATCTCATTCTAAACTCAACTTTGCATAATATTCATACACGTAACATATATCCCGTTAGGTATACGTCTTGAAAACTTGTCACTTGGCTTGATTCAAAAAGAATTTTCAATTTTTTGGCTACACAACCATAACTGCACACTTCACACACCACAGGATCAACTCCATAAAATAACGTCTTTGTTGTGTAATGTAATGATGACCATCATCCTCAAGAGTACAAGTGCTAGTTTGCTTTAATAGAAGCCTCGGGCCAAGAATAGACAAAGCTTTGAAAAAACTGAGATCTATTGAAAAGTTGAAAAACTCAACCTTGTTAGTTGGCTCTTGATTCTAAAGACGCAAAAAAGTGAAAGTCTCACGAGAAGGCAAGAGGGGCAGAGAGACAAAAAAACCCAATAGATATCAAAAAAAGATGAGAGGCTTTTTCGTATATTTTTTATCCTAATAAATTTTCGTTTTGGGTCAACATGTGATTCCGCGTTTTTCTTTTACACTTTTTCAAACACATCACACCTAAAAAAGTGAAATTTCATTTTCAGCTTTTATCTTTTCGACTTGAATTGAAGAAAGAAGAAAGACGGGGGGGAAAAGTCAAGTGAAGCCAACTTCAATTCAGTTGGTGGTGGCGATGGCAGTGTCGTTGGTGTCGGTATCAGTACCCATTCCACATCAATGCATTTTCCTCACCAAAACTTTGGGCCATCTTATTTTAACCTAGTCGACCAATTGTGTAAAATCTTTTCTACTTCATCCTCAAGGATATGTGATGACGATGATCATCATGATCACAACCACCGGCAAGACAATTCGTGATATGATCATATAAACTTTGTGGAGATGTGGTTGTTGCTGATCTGAGCCAAAAATTTTCTTCTTTACACCGGACGCCAGCGTCAGTGCCAGTCACGCTGTTATATATAGAAAAAAAGGCAGTTTTGTGTCTTTTGAGATGATAGCCAACCAAGTCATAGCCAAAAAACTAGATTTTGGCTTTCCATATCACCACCACCAGACCACCACAGCTTTGTAGATTGGAAATACAAAGAAGATTTTGTTGAGGATGACGATAGATGATAGTGTTTTTGTATGTGAAAATTTGTGATATGATGGGGTACTTGAGGAAGAAATGTCTTGTAAAATATGTATGTTCACGCTTCACACAAGCTATGTTATCTTTTATCTTATGGGTTTATAGAGACCACCTGCAATGGGCAAAGTGAATGAAAAATAAATGATTGTGAAGTTTGAATAAAGGATTTTGAATGAAAAGAGAAAATGGCTGAAATCTTATTGAATTATTTTAGACAGATTTATAATAAATAGATAGATATACATATACGTATACAGAAAGATGGGCTGTTATAATTTATTGAATAGATAACCAAAATATTTTACAGGGAAAGCGCGGTGTGTATGCGGTTGATGTTGTGGTTAGATTTTGTCATGATGGTTTGTGAAGAGAGGAGAAAATGAACATTTATGTTTTTTTAAATTGTGGTGTTGTGACATAATTTGGATTTGAAATGATATGGAAATCAAATGGGAACTAAGGAGAGTGGTATGAGTAAATTGGAATGATGTGACTTGACGAACGAGACAGAAAAACAAAACATGTGATATATGCCATGTAAATGACAGATATACAGTTGTCCTCTGAAAAACAAGAGGAAAATTTTCTGGTGAATTATTTCCTCTTGAAAATTTCCTCTGTGAGAATTGAGATCAGATGAAGATAAATTTGTGGAGAGAGATGTGTGCTGGATTGGATGGAGAGATGGAATTCAAAGAAATAAATAAATACTTTACATAACAACTTGTCTGATGAAGAGAGGAAGAGAGAGAAGAGCTTTAAATAAAACAATTCTCTTGATCATCTTGTTGAACAGATAAGTAATATGTTTGTTTGTGTATGTGATGTGGAAAAACATATATATCTACATTCCTTTTGGATAACAATTTTGGGAGAAAATAGGAAGAGACACCTGACCTGACAAATTGATTTATTAGATGTTAAAAGTATAAAATAGTGAGAAGGTTTATAAATGTAATTCCCATTCGGTCCTTTGATATGCTATGTTATGTTGTATGTTATTTCAAAATAATATCTTGTTTCGTTCGAGGAGAAGGTTGCCTTGTGTTGTAATGTTAAATGCCCATTAATTATTCTGTTAGGGGATATATTGTTGGCAGGAGTGAGAAAGCTGACTAGCTGACTTGACTGGTATAATATAAAACAGACTTAACCAAAAAATGAGAAAGGAGATTCTCTTCTTATTTTCAGTCGATTTATAGTCACAACAGTTGGAAATATTGTGTTTTGTCAAAACATACGTTTTTACTGTAACAATTCAAGTAAAACATTTAAAAAGTTCAAAAATTTATCAAAATATATTAATACACACCATACATGCTAGCCATTTAAGAATTTTTTTGAAAGTTGCGTATTTTAAATAACACATAGATACGTAGTTCCTAGCCCAGTAAAGTTGATATGGCGACTTAGCAAATAAGCTATGCAAATGAAAATTAATTGAAACACTTGAAAATTCACAATAGAAACCTGTGCAACTTTTCTCCATTTCCCGTCGACTTTTACTTTCCTTTTCCCTTTTCTCCAAAAAGTCATATTACATTTTATTAGCCTACTTTACATTTTTACACCTTTACATTTTCTCTTCACTCTCTACAAAACAATGACAAGAAATAAAAGATAAAATGAACAGAATCATTATCCTGAAAACAATAAGTTTTCTTACAAATACCTATTTCCTACCTAAAAAACTGCTGACTTTCAACTCAGCAACAGATAGAAAAGGTGTAAAAAAAGTACAAATGTACTTACATCTTTTCTTTTCTTCCCCCAAAAATGGCTTAAGATAAAAAACGTGGACATAAAGATCTTCCACCTATTTTAATGGGCCAGTCAACAAATTGCTTTTACAATTTCCTCCCACCACCAACCACCATCCAAATAGTCATTTCAACTTGTATCCCAGAATCAGAGAGAGACCACCCGACATAACCTTGGATTTCTTCTGCTTGCAACGCAATTCTACATTTATTTTTAAAGCAAAAAGGAAATGAAAGTAGGCAGAATAAAATGGAAAGTAGCCAAAAAAGGTTTAGATCTTTTAGTAGATAAAGTACTAAAGGTGGGTATCTTCCCATTTAAAAAAAAGTACAACAGAAGCAGATAAACCTTTATCCAATTCCCCCAAAAAGGTTTCTTTACAATTTTCCTGGCACTTTAACAAAAATTTGTTGACTGATCAACAGGGACACTTCCACAGGCAAAATCCCAGTATACAAGCAAGAATGATGATAATATTATCATCCTTGAATTTTGATAGAAAAAAAGGTAAAAAACTGGCCCAGTTTTTTTCTAATTCAACTTTCCTCCCAGCAGGAGCACTGAAGAGATAAGCATTGTAAAAAAGATTGGGATTTGGATTTTTGCGTGCAACAGTATAAAATGAATGGATGTACAATGTAGAGTACACATGCCTGTTTTTTTTTGCTGTTGATTTGAAACAAGGCCAAAAAAAGGATAAAAAATATATAAAGGTTTTTCTATATATTTGGCTAGTAAAACGGATGAAAATGATGATCATGATGATAAGGAGGATGAGAAGGTGAAAGTGAAACTCTGTTGAAGCTGAAACCACTTTTCTCTATGAAAAAATATTTCTTTCTTTTTTTGGTGGTTTGCCAGGGATGTGAATGTGATATAAGCTTTTATGCATTTTAACATGAAATGAAAAGGAAAGATTTTTGAACAAGCCAAAAAAAAGGAATCTTGGTCCATCTGATGATCATGATCAGCATCCTCATATAGCCAAGGTTGCTATGGTATGTATATTTGGTAGGATAATAGCTTGGCATGGAATTAAAGGGTTGAAATATTCATAGATGAAATGTTAATCTTTGGTTTTGGGGATAAGTATAAAAAATACAATACACAAAGCCATTAAACCAGAGGAGGAATGAATGCATGAAAAATTAAAATTGTCAAGATTATTATTTTTTCTTTAAAAGATGACTAGTTGGCATGGGACTTGAAAAATCTCTGCAATCAAAAATGTGTATAGCAAATTGTCTTGTATATTCCGTTAGGCCTATAATTATAAGTTATAAGAGTGTAATAAATGAATGAATAGCTATTAGTATCAGTGATAAGGAAAATTAAAGTCATTACATTTAGAAAGGAGGAAGAAAGCAAAAGAACGATAAGGAAGACAAGAGAGACCATTAAAACGACACCAAAAATGGGAAGAAGGGTAATAATATGATGTAATAATGAAATGCATTTATACTAAAACGTTCAACTTCACAGCGATTAGCTTAATAGTTAAAATGAGGGTCTGTCTCTAAATTTTATAGTAAAATATATGCACTTTATGAAGAAAGATACAAATAGGTAGGCAGGGCAAGGCAAAGAGGGACATATACAGTTAAGCTGTGAAAAATGGTGGAAGATTTTGTAGAAAGTGGAAACGTTCTTCAGTATACCTATTTATCTTAAATAAAAGAAAGTATTTCGTACCCAACGACCCTCCATTCCCATTCCCTTTCCCTCCTCTGTATTTTCTTATAACGTGTTAATGAAGGTGACGCTTGTAAATACCGGAGAGAGAGAGGAGATACGGAAGAAAAACAAAATATTTTGTACATGCACTTGTAATTGTGATTTAGTGTGTAGTGTATGGAATATTTATAGGAAAAGGAAACGGTTATAATAACGGGTGGATGCATTAGTGCTACAACAGCTTTCTAAGGAGATCAGCCCAGGAAAAAGCACCCTACACCCTAATAGCCTGGAGGGACATTTCCTTGCTCTTTTTTTATGGAACATGTCCATATATTCAACGTATTGTAT
This sequence comes from Entomobrya multifasciata, assembly GCA_034693345.1. NCBI lineage: Eukaryota > Metazoa > Arthropoda > Collembola > Entomobryomorpha > Entomobryidae > Entomobrya > Entomobrya multifasciata. Next base: position 988 of record JAQFXM010003277.1, on the reverse strand, counting down.
AAAAGTACACGTTTAAATTTTATACGTTTGGGTTACAATAAAAAATGAAAAGAATGAAATGTATAATTTGTAGAATTTTTTTTTTGAAAATTTCAAATATCGTACAATTTTCGAATTTTTTAGATGTACTGATCAGTAGTTTCAAATTCAATCATAACAGTGACTGTAGACCTGTTCCCATCTAAAATTAAGTTCATACTGTTAAATTGTTGTAATGGCATTGATACCAAAAAATACTTTCCTAAAAAAATTTAAATCAGATTAATCAATCGAATTTGTTGTTTAATTTTTAGCTAAACACATTTATTTCAAAATCTATAAATAAAAAAATTAATCATAAAAAATCCTTTAGCTCTCATCACAAATATTTATTTATTTATAAAATCCATTAAACATTTTTTATCTCATCATTTCCCTTTCTCTCTCCTTTCTCCATTATCTCCATAAATCTATTAATAATATCCCATTTGATATATCATTTCATCATATTTTATTCCAACTCCCTTCAAAAATATTCTTCTTTTAAAAAAATCTCCACTCCACTCTTAATTTCTGACAACCCAACAAAAAAATGAACTAAATTGACACGCATTTTATCATATCATCCAAACAAAATGATAGTTTAATAGCCTCACAAACAAATATAAAATATCCCAACAAACAAACATCCCAAAAATATATAACAAATCATTTAACATTTTATCTTATTTTTATCTTATTTCTCAGAAAAACAAACTTACTAATAGCCCATCGCTCTACTCTCATTCAAAAAAGCATCCCCCAAAATTTCAGCCAGACAAACATTTCCAAAAGAAAAAAAAAGCTTCGCAAAGTCGTCAACGTACATTAGCCCAGAAAACTGACTTGACTTGACTGACTGAGTGCATATATCTCTTTACTGAATATTATTTCCCCTTTCCTCCTCACACACTTTTTCATGTGGACCAAACGAACCGGAAAGATGATATGATGGAAGTACACAACAAAG
>JAQFXM010003276.1:0-20826 GCA_034693345.1 Entomobrya multifasciata | reverse complement strand
AAAAACTTTATATCTGATCATCAGGCTTCACCTGTGTTGGGAATTATATCGGTTGTAAAAAGAAACATTCATTTGGATGACTGCATGGAAAAAATCGTAATTGAGAAAACGTATCAAGCGCTCACGAAAAACCACATTACATCAGATACTATCTGGTAATCACACATACCAGTTGCAATTGCTTTCAAATTGCTAACTATCTTCATTTTCGAATTATATCGTGCGTAACATTAGATATAAATACAGAACAGAGTAATTAAATCTACTTAATTATTTGTTCTATGCTAAAAAAAAATTAGAATATGTAATGAAAATTAGAATTTGAGTTTGATCTTTATTCAAGAGTCTTGCCATGTCCAGTACAAAAAAATGTTCTGTTGTCCCATAATTAATTTGACTTAATAAGATAAGGATAATTAGGCAAACTTGTTTTCGACCAAAATGTACTTTTTTATTCGATCACTTTGTTTTAGACCAAAATGACTTTCGACCACTTTTTTTAGACAAAGTCCCCGTGCACCAATTTAACAAGTTTTAAGAATTCAATTTTTATTGTATTTTTATGTGTGTATAATATGCGGTAAGACACGAACCTCATTTCCCCATTTCTGACCTAGCTTTCAGAGAACAAGTTAAGTTTTAAAAGAATGAACGGGAAAACATCAACAGGTACAACTGCAGACAACCTAACTGTCATGTCATCAGTCATCAACCCAAGTCATGCCAATTTTAACAATGAGAAAAAATATAAACAGTTGGCCATTTTTTTCGTAAAATGCAATGCGTCGTTCGTAATGCACGTCGTCAATAAAATGATCTAACACACTCGTCCGTACTTTTTATGTAAAAATATATATATAATTTATGAATAATTTTCATGCACTTATTCAACATTCAAGTTAAGTGCGTAATTTTACCATACCACCCGTCACCAGTCAATTGACTTATATACAAGCTTGAATGAACATGAATAACAGATAGATCATCATAAAATCAAATGAAAATTTCGTGCTTTTCCATCGACATCCATAAAGCAAATATATTTACAATTACAATTGCCTTGTCAGAAAAAATTGCTAAAGCAGCCAAACTAAAGCATGCACGTTCGAAAATTAGCACAATTTCAATTTTTCGATCACGAGGACACATCCCATCATCAACATAATCCAAACGAATACTGTGAATTGAATGCAATTGGCCAAAAAATCTATCTATCATCAGAAATATTTTCATGCACATCTCATCTCACACCTGCCATGCCACTATGCATTTATCACATTTAAATGTGTTGGTTGATTAGTATTAGCCAATACGCACAAAAAAAATTTGTCATCGCTTGGCTACCTTTAAAAAAACATACTCGAAACTCGCGACAAAGTAATTTTCAGTCTTTTTACCAAAAAAAAGAGTGACATAAGCAATGCAAATGCAATTGCAATTTGCAATGTAATTTTAAAAGAGTTATAAAGGCAATATTGATGAGAAGTGAGAATGAGATATAAAAATGCGTATGCGTAAGTTTACCACATTATTGACTGTATAGCAGTTTTCTTTAAGTCTTCAAAGTTGATGTACATTTTAACAAAATTCTCATAAAACTTTTCAGCATTGTATGGCTGTGGCTTTTGTTAGGGCTACTATGTAAAACCGCATCACTAAAACAAATGATATTTTTTGTCATTCTATCTCATTATGTCATGGTTGTTTGTTTCCGGATTCGTTTTTTTTTTTAGATTTTTTAAGCTTAAAAATGTGTGCAACAAAAATAATTTACATGCTTCAATAGATTAACTTTTATGGAGTGATAAAATGCTTAGCTATATAAAAAATCTAGAAGTAATAGGCTTCCCTATCTATGAAAAACAGATATATTTAAAACATTTGCCCGATTAGTCATGGAATTGATTTTTCAAGAGAATAAATTATTTAAAATGTTTTGTTCGAGAATGCTCCGCGGTTTTATAATTTTACACATTTACTGTACATTGTGTATTTGATTGTTTGATCAAAAAAATGATGGGGATGACCTTGTTTGTGGTCATGATGGTACTAAACATTGAGAGAGATGATGATGTTACTTTAAACCAGATCCCGAAAGACAAATGATGAATGACGTGGCCATCAATTAAGTGACCACCAGTTACGAAAGTTACCAATGATTCATTCAAATTGAATAGAGATGTGGTTGTTTCTTCCAAAATTATTGTCCTCCTCTCCTTTTTTCCATACCACACCACACCGCTTCTCTGTTTTTGCATATTGTTTAAGATATCCAAAGATGACTGTATTTTTTTTTAAATTTTGTCAAATCAGTCAGTGCACTGCAGTGGATACTGAATACACGGAAATATCAGAGAATTGTCTTGTCAAACAATTTTGTGGCAAGAAGTGACCTCTCTTTAAAAAAGTGACCATATTTTTGGTCCCTTGGATGGTTCCACGCAAACACAGTGACACCTAATACCTAATTATGAATAACATATCGTGAAGGTAACAAAAAGGGTCAAAATAGGTATTAAAAATCCAACCCGCAGTCACAGTCCACAAAGTAAAGCTAACACTTAAAGTAAAGTACCTTGTTCGTCGTCCCTTAAAAAATTATTAGTAAGCCGGTATGGCATTACTATTGTTTTTGTTCGACAATTTTTTGTGTAATTACGTTTACATGTTAAAGTTGTACGCAGAAAAGTGTGCGTTGTGCATTTTGAGTTGTGCATTTCGAGTAGTGTGTTTTGGGCTGTGTATTTTGTGTTTTGCATATACAACCAAAATTATCTGGGCCCGCTAGGGAGTGAAGCAAATGCAAAGCTCAAGCCATCACGCTGTGATGGCATACTCTGAGAATCGGTATAGAAGCCACACCAGCATAATATTATGTACATATGAATATGCATGCATGATGTATAGTATGAATGTTTAATTACGTAAATATGACACCGGGTTACTATTTTATCAATTAAAATTGCTGGTTCATGCTTTAATTTGATCTGACTGACGACAAAATACACAATAAATCCATTGAATGTCAAACATTACGTTGCGGTACCTTACATTTTTTTCATTGGAAAACCTTTTTTTAAATTGAATCAATTTTTATAGTTATTCTACAAACCTTTTAGTTGATCTCATCCTTATCATGTATCTGTCATGTGTGTGTGTGTGTGTGTGTAAATTTTATTTTAATGTTTTATTGCATTAAACTGGGATATTATCATTATCATGTTTACTCTGCTCAGTGCATTGTGCATTTTCATATTCAATTTTAAAAAGAAACTTTGCTTTACGCGAAAAAGTTTCTGCACACAAAAAAGTGTGATAAAATGTAGTAGCAGGCCTCATTCGTCATTTATTGCTATAATCCAAAAAAAAATTTGTCGTCAGTAGTTTTCAAGTAGTCAGCCAGCCAGCCCAGAGAGAGAAGAGAACAAAGAGAATTGTATTTTTTATAACAACCAACGCTAATAGAATTGATTGAGAGAGAAACGCTGAAAAACAGTGAGTGGTAAATGGTTTTAAGTGTGAGTTTTCTGAATGGAATCATTTCTGAAGGGACACAAGGTAGTTGTAATGTTAAACTGGTGCAGTGAACATGTTTAAAGTTTAAATGTGTCTCTGGTTATCATAAAAAAGGAACACACATATCACACTTTATCAAGTGTATTGACAACAGTGATAATTTTTTAGAAAATAAATTTGTACGAAAATAATAAATTGAATTGAAGAAGTTAAAAGTGGATTTTTTGGTGATTTTTATTTTTAAAAGTTTTCTAATGAGTTTGGTTATGTTTTTGTGGTGATTTGATAAAAAAAATAGTGGGATTTTTATTAAAATATTAATAATATGTGAAAAATTAAGTGATAGTGGAGGAATACATGGAGACTCAGTTTTCAATTTGAATCTTAAATTTTCGCGATTTTTGACGTCAGTTTCAAATGGAACATGGCGGATAATGACGTTTCCTTCAAAGTGTTTTCACTTTTGTGCCTTTTAATTATTTATAATTTAATTTTTTCCTCAAATGCTCAGTTAAGGTTTGTATAGATTGTGTTTAAATTTTTATTTTTTGTTCTTGTGATTTGTAAATATTTTTTTTAAGTTTTGTGGGATTTAAAATTTTGTGTTATAAAATATAATTTAATTTTAATTATAGAAGTCGAAATAGATTTTACGATGATCATTTTCATCATGACGACGTTCCCAGTAATACCCACGCGAGACATACAGTAAATCCCTGCCATCCGAATTATCATCGTGTCATAACCAGTGAGCCAAGAAGAAGCTATAACTATAGATTCGGCTCAGGATCAAATCGTGAGCTTGCCATTTGTGATCGTGACCTTGTAGCGGGCTGGTACCGATTCCAGTCTTTGGCTGGAAATACTATACCCACTTCCTGTCCAGGTGTAAATTATTGTGGAACTAGAGCACCAGTATGGATGAAAGGTTTAAAAAATAATTATTTGCTTAATTAAATCAATTAATTAATTTTAAACTCAAATCTTCAAATTAACTATAAAAAAATCTAAAAACTGCGCATTCTCATATAAATTGACATTATAATTTTTATTGCATATTTAGTTAAATAATTTGTTGTCATCATGACTATATTACTTTAAAATTCTACATTTAAATTTGTAAAATATACATAAATACACATGATTATAAAGACACGCATTTTTTTACACACATATACTCACTCACCACCTCTGTGACATCGTTCACTGATTCTTGCATCTTTTTTTTAACGCGTGGTTGGTTTTTGGTCTCCCCTCCCCAAATTATGGCATGACAGAGAAGGTAACATGCTATCATTACAAATTAGTCACACCAGAAACAAAAAATTGAAGTAGTCGTCCAACAAACCATCATTCAATCTTCAATCTCAAAAAAAACATCTCAAAGTGCAGTGCAGATACTTCAGAGCTATATTCACATCCTTCAACTCTGATGCATACGTAATACATAATGTAATTTGTTTAAAGTTAAATACAACAACAAAAAAAATCTAGAAACGTCGAGAGGAGTTGTGAGATGATGACAAAAGAAATGTAAGTAGAATGAATGTGGCTGACACCAAGGTTTTTATTGACTTCGCGTCTCAAAAAGTTTACATGAAAAATATCATCATGAAAGTCAAAATTTGAAGAACAAGTGGTTCGGCTGATATTTTGGTAACCTAGTAAAAAAATTATGTGGGGATTCTTAAAAAATCAGAAGACATTTTATTTTATTAGTTATATTACATTTTGCATTTAGTATGCATGCATAATATGCATATTTGAAAAAAAAACTCAAATGTTTTTTTTTTGAAGTTGATTAAGTTAATTAGTCGATAATTAGGTTTAATTGTTAATTAAAATAAGATGATGAATGATGACTAATTTAACAATACAAATACATTTTTTAGAAAACTATTCGGTGCAATGTATTTTTTACCTTTTGTACTTTGTTTACAAATTTTTGTCTTTGTTCAGCTTGTATAAAAATGCGGGGGAGGATTATAGAGAAGCTTGTAAAACAGAAAACAGGCATCTCTCAATTTCTTGTAGAAATACATCTCTATTCTTAGCCAAGTTGGTTTGATAGCCAAGAGAACAAGTTCAAGAAATTCGACAAAAGATGAAGCTGCTTCTCATCCTTCTTGGTTTACGTTTAAGAGTATCAGTCGTCAGTTTCTCAGATTTTGTCTTGTTGATTTTTGGGGCAATTTGAACCAATTTTTGCTAAAATATATTTTGCTGGATTATTTTGGAATGTTAAAATATATAATTTTTTTCAAAATATTTTTTAATTGTAATTTTTTTGAAGGTTCAATTCCTGGTGTAAACGACGGCATGGTCAAAGCCACTGGATGTATATCCGTAAAAGGAAACTGCTGTACGACGCAGTTACCCATGCTTGTGAAAAACTGTTCAGATTTTGTAGTTTACCATCTTCAACCAACCCCGGCATGTCCTTCAGCGTATTGTGCTGGATATGAGGTGCCTTGTCCCACTGGTCTCACTTCTGACAGTGGATATACTCCTTGTCATTGTAAGTCAATTAAAAATAATTATAAACATTGAAAATATATTAAAACTGCTTTGTATGCAAATTTTTTAATTTTTTTTATTAGTTCCTGTGGATATCTTGGAAACAAAAGTGTCGTATGGCATTTCAAAGGACGGCTCACAAATACAATTCTTTTGTGATGTCACGCTTGGCGGACACGTAGTACCGGATACAGTGGCCTTACAGGTTGACTGGCTTGCGGACGATGAAATCATTCAATCTGAAACATTTGGACTTTTACAGCAGCACAAAGGTCTTCTCAAAGAAGACAAGTGGGCAGTTGGACAAACTGTATGTATTTTTTAATCAAATTAACTAAAAATAATTAGCATGACATTACAATTAATTTAATTATTTTTTTTAGTTACAATGTCGTGCAAAGGCAAAGCACACCACAATAAACACATTTACTGCGCCCTCAACCAGCCAGCCATTAAATACTGGAGTGATTTTACTAACTCCATCCAACATGATAGCTGCAGAAGGTTCTGAACCAGCTAATGTAGAGTTCCAAACAACTATTCCCATAGTTTGTCCAAAGAAGGAAAAGAAAAAGCAAGAGAAGAAGCAAGAGAAAAAGGAAGAAGAACAAGAAGAGGAACCAGAGGAATGCTGTATTACTTTTGAAATTGAGACAAAAACGGCCTCCCAAAATGGACCAAGATGTGCTGGTGGAAGTCCCTTTGATTTAATTGTGATGAATACTTGTCAGTATAAAGTGTGTGCTGATGAGTGGAATGCAACTCATAAGATTCCCGTTTGGGCGGTAAATGATGGCTTTTTTGGGGGTGGTGGTGGGGGGGATGGGGAACAGGAGGAGAGTTCTTCTGTTTTAATTGAAATTAGAACGGCAGAGTCAAGTCCACCTAGATGGCAGGATATTGTGCTTCCAACACAAGAAGTAAAAAATATGCATATTTTTTTTAGACTTTTTTATTTATTTTGGTTAATTATAAATTTTTAATGATAACAATTATTTGATTTTTTCCCCCTTTACAGGTTACAATTCAACAAGCTGATGTATCTGAAGAATGTATTGTTAGTGATTACATTCAGACTTTTGACGGTGTCAAATACAAGAACACTTATGAAGGCACTTTTGTCCTTTATAAGCATTCAACATTCCCGTATGAAGTGCAAGTTCATCGAAGAAAGTGCACAAATTTACCATTATGTACTTGTGCAATAGCTATGCGATTTGGGGAAATTATGTTAGCGGCTGATGTGTGCACCACAGGAAAAATGAGGTTTTGGAGTTATACCCTCGACGGAAATTACATTGAACCCGCGAAATTGCATCATCTACCTAAAATAATTAGAGTTGATGAGGGTAGAAGTTTTCAGGTAAAAAAAATTCTACAAAATTTTGCATGCAAATTTTTTTAGATGAATTTTGTATTTTCAAAAATACTATTTTTTTCTAGATACAATTTCCTACCGGGACACGTCTGATATTAGGACCCAATCTGCGCTACATTTCCATCATAGCTTCTCTCTCTGATTTGGAGCACACTGCTGGCCTATGTGGCTCCTTTGACAGGGACAAGTCCAATGACTTTTCATCATATCGAGGTCAAGTGGTTTGTACTCCAAGTGTAAATACAACCTCAGTTTGTGACGATTTCACAAAATCGTGGCGTCTCACAACTGAGCATAGCTTGTTTGTTGGCTCCTTCACAAATGATGGGAACGAGGAAGATGAAAACCAATTTGATGATACCTACAGCCCTGGTCATTGCAGTTGTTCTGGTTTAAAAAACGAAAATGATGTGACGCTTCGACCGAAACAGACAAAATCCGCGGCGTACTCTTCACCATACGATGATTATCAGCCAGAGCAAGAGCAAAATCAGGAGGAGGAGGATGCAAACAAGTGTAATTCTGTGCAATGTCTTGATAGCCGAGGAGAAGATATAACAACTCAACTAATGGATTTGCTTCAAGAAGAAGATTTTACTTATGAAGGGGAAGAGTTTGGGATAAAGAGTACGGAAGCCCCACTGCTACCCATATTTTATGGAGACTCGCCACTCAAATTAGCGCTGGAGGCGAATGGAGAAATTACGGAGGATGCGGCAGAGGTCTACTGCCGAGGGGTGATTGAAGGAATGCCTGTGACGAAACTGTGTCGGGATGTGGCCCAAGTGGATATTGAGGCACATATTTTGTCTTGCAGAACGGAAGTGGTGGTAAGGGGATTAATTTAATTAGATAGATTAATTGTGAGTTAATTAGCATTGCTAAAAATTATGAATATGGGATTTAATTTTTTTTAAAGCATACCAAGTCCACTGGTTGGACATTAGATGCTCTGGAGCATTTAAGGTGGAACTGTAGATATCAAGTTTACCATAATTTGAGTACTTGGGAACCTCAGCTTGGAAGGCAGCATGGAACTCCACCATTGTCAATTTTATCGAGTTTGTGTCTTAATAATTGCAGTGGTGTGGGAACTTGTGATCATGGTAGGGAAATATATTTAGTTTTGATTTAATTTTAATTTGTATCTTGGCTAATTTTTGATAACGTTTACCTGTTTTATTTTTATTGCCATGCTATAGGGGTCTGTCGCTGTACTCAGGGGTATTCTGGTGCAGATTGTTCAGTAAATACTAATAATCCTCCGAGGGTCACGGCGCTGGGATTTACGGATGTTTGTGATATAAGGAATCGAGCATGTAGTGAGATTCTCGTTTGGGGAGAAAGATTTGCGGAGCATGATAAAATTAAATGTCACTTTGATGTGTATCGGGTAAGTTTATCAAGTTGAAAAAAAATATTTGCATAAAGCAAAAGTAATTATTATAATTTTTTTTAATTGGTGTTTTTAAATAGTCACAAAATGTAAAAGCTGTGCCAAGTCATACTGGTACGGTGACTGGAAATGGGAAACTGCTTACATTCCAGAGCATAATTTGTGACATTCCTGATATGCCAGTTCATGATGCCAAGGTAGCCAATTTTTATATTCCTGGGGAAGGATTGGAGAAAACAAGGTAATTTGGAAATGGAAAATTATAGGCGTTTCATAGATAATTTTGCTAGGATTTTTTTTTCAAATGATTTGGTTTTTTCTTAAACAGGCAACTACTCCGTGTTCGTGTCAGCTACGGTTTCGATGGACCCAAAAGTGAACCCGTTGATTACGTCATATTTGACTCTTTATGTTGGGAATGTGCTACAGCTTTGACATGTCAACCCCGTCCCACACAAAGTTGTAATGTACTTAGCGACCCATTTGGTACAGGCAATGATCCGTTTCAAAATTCGCCCAGTTTTAGCAGCCCTTCTTCACTGGGATTTGCCCAAAGTAATAGCCCGCTTCAGTATTCACCTGATTCTTCATCTGGATTTTCGCCTTCCTCCATTCCAGGAGTTTTTAACTCACAAATTCCACAAATAAATGTGCCTCAAGGCTTTGGACAGCTTCATCCTGGGTTAAGTAATCCGTGTCGGCTGCCAAGGGACTCGGGTCCCTGCAGAAATGATATTTTGAGGTACTTTTTTGATTCGGCTGCTGGGAAATGTCGACCTTTCATATTTGGAGGGTGTCAAGGTAATTAACTGATCGTTATTAATATTAATTTTTCTAATTTAAATGAACTTAACCGAAAAAATAAATTTGATTTTTAAAAAAATAGGAAATCTGAACAATTTCGTGACAGAGCAAGACTGTCTTCAATCCTGTTCTCAGGGAACAACCACAAATTTCCCTTCTCTTAACATGACCGTTATCACAAATCCGGATCCTGCAAGCAGCGTTATTTCTTTGGGAGCCCAAGGATTTCAAAATCAAAAGATTATCAGTCCTTCCAGTTTTGACGTTCCTCAAATTTCTGCAAAATGTAATTTGGGATCTACACCCCGTTCTTGTCGAGATGAAATAGTGCGCTATTATTATGACAGTTTGATGAAGAAATGTAGACCATTTATTACATGTCCAGGTAGCACAGATAATTTCCCAAGTAAAGAGTCGTGCATGAGAGAATGTGAAGCTTCGGCAGGTTAAAAAAAATAATAATGTGAAAAAATAAATTTACTTTAAATTTTTCCTTTTCTGGTTCTAAATCTTCTTTTTTTCTCGATGATTCTTGTGATTAATTTACCAACTGTACTTTCTGTTATTCTTTTTTGAGACAGATTTGTTAATTAATTAGCTTGTGTGTAATTTGTTAAGTATTATTATAAATGATGTGTAAATAAAAAAAGTGTTAATTGAAAATATGTAGGTTGCATATTTTTGAAATTTTAAATGTGAATAAAAGAACTAAAGGTGAAATTTTATTTGAATTCCAATACATTTTATTTTGCAAAATTGAGTTACCGTGTCAACCATCCAAGACATTAGTTCTATCAATAATGATACATTATCACCCGGTAATCGATATTTATTAAAACCAACAATTTTAAAATTCAAACCTACGAAAATGAATTTGAAAACAAGTCAGTTAGCAGCCAGATAAAAGATAATTTATTTTCTTAAATGAACTTGGCACGTGTAAACTAACAATTTTCTTTAGGTGTAAAGTTGTGTATAAATATTTAATTACTTTGTGTTAAAAAATTATTCTGGTTTTAATCAATAGATCATATATACATATTTTTTACCTTAACTGTTCAGACACCTATGATAAAAAAATAATACATACTTTTTTTTGAATGCATCTCTCGTTTGATCATAAGGAAAATCTGTTAAAAGAAAACCAGTACCAGACAAATGCTATAATTTTTTTAAGGTGTTATCTTTTACTTTGCTTCTTTCTTTCAACTTGTTTTCCCAACATGCCAGAGTTAATGGCTGTGTGATGATGCCACTTGGTACTTGCATGGAATGGAATAATCTTTTTTTTGTACGCGTAATTTCTGTACAGCAGAGAAATAGATAGATGGATAATGGATAACAGTACAGATACTCGAAGGTTTTTACTGATTGTGTTATGATTGCTGATATATATATTTTTATAATTTCTTGTTAGAAAAGAGCAAGAAAAAACAAATAAATTCCTAAACTAGAGTTTTTGTTTTATTGAAAATTGTGTGGATCGAAAAAGTAAATATTTTTTAAATGCTATCGTATAACCCACTTGAATTACTTGGGATTTTAAGGCTGTTACATACATTGTTAATCAGATATGAAATCAAAAGTAGTTAAAAAATTAAAGAAAAGTTAAGTACTTTGAAATTGTATTTAAAAAATTGTTTGTTTAAAAAAAAGTTACAGTATAGTAATTTTGATTATAGATCAGTATAGATCGGATTTTTGGATAATATTTTAGCTGTCTACTTTGATTACAGAGGAGACTACAAAGCAAATAAGCCTTTCTCGGTGTGAGCAGCAGCCACTGTATTGAATATGAGATATTTCATTAATTAGCTGAGAAGCTAATTAAGTTGAATTGGTAATTAAGGAAAATTAAATAAAGTGATTTAATAACAAATAAGTTTATATAAAGCAATTATCTTTTTTCGTTTCATATTTGTCTTCATTCCAGACTAAACTGTACGACGAGCTTAATTAGCCGTTTTATTTGTTTAAAAAAATATTCCTACAAATGTCTTATCATTTAAAGAATTATTTTTTACGAACATAGCTAATATAGAGATAATTAGAATACACGTATGTTTATGCAGGTATAAAATGTGATGGTTAATGATTAAGTTATCACGTTGCGTCGCGTGCTGGCACATACGAAATGTAGATGTTGTTGTAAAAATCCTCTATTTCCTTTTCACTCATTATTGTTCCTGTTCTTTAATTTTACAAGAAAACATTATTATCTAAATCCAAAGCTGTTAGTAATGGAGTGTATGGCCTCATTCTCATTGTTGCTGCTTATGACTGTACAATTAAATAGATAAATTGATAATTTAATTCGATTATACATGCGTATATGCATATACATACCATGATCACATCGCATGACAATCATTATCTCCATCATAATCCAAATTATCCAAATGTAATCCTTATATCTTTTTTCATCAAATCTTGTCATTTTCTCTCAAAATTCCCTATTTAGTATAGGCACACTGTTTACAGAAGGTAGCAATATAGTTTGCCTCAAAAAAAAGATCATACTGATAGTAATATTGTAACTTTATACACATATTTTTTAATAATCAGGAAAGTCTGAACGTTAATTGCTCACCAACATTTGCACATTTTTTCATGGTTAATTTTTACTTAAAATGAAGCCACTCTTACATGCGTACATGCACTATGTACTAACATCCCTTTATCAAAATAAAAAGACAATCCAGCATCTTTAAAAAAATTCCCCATACATAATATATATACACCTTACTACAAATTTACGCCCCATCAGAAAGGTTTTTGTTTTCGTTTTTTAGTAGTAGTGACAAGCCAGTGAAGAAAAATCACTGTAAAATGTACATATAATATATTATGTGAAATTGTGAAATACTGTACATGGATGGATAACGTTGTCTAATTCCCTTACTCTTTTTTTTTACACTCCAAACACATAAGTTAACATTTTTAAAGGAGAATGAAGGGAAATCAGTTATATTTTGATATATTCAAGCTGAGATGCAATACAGACAAGCAGGTATATAACATTGCTTCTTTTTTTGGAGAAAGAGGGTTACCGTTACCAGACCATCATCACCATCACAGCATTCCCATAAGAGGAGCAATCACTTGGTTCATTTGTCTTCATATGAAATGGTGTACAGTCGATTATTCATGTGCAGTTGACTGCTACTTTTCTTTCCGATCAACAGAGGTGTGGTATAAATGTGATGTAATGTTATGTCGTTTTCCTTACTGCATAAATAGAAGTCTGATAAAGAATAAAACTCTCTTGAGAAAATGGATCGATAGGAAAAATGAGAAATGGTGGTCTCGGTCTCATCCTCATCTCCTCCTCTGCTATCCAATATACCTACTTTACTTTCTATTTTTTTCAAAGATATTTCATCATGTAAGCTTTACATAATGAAAAAAATATATTGTTGATGCCGGGTAGTAGTAAATAAAAAATAGTATAAAAATATATTTTACATCTTAAACTTATTCAATTTCAATTTCTACAAATAATTATCCTTCTGCTGCTGCCTTACAAGCTTAAAAAATGAAATATGAAAGGGATTGCTCATTTATTTATGTCCCAAAACAATGTAGATTTGTTGAAAAAAATCTCATTTTAAAAACAATAGAAAAAGTAGCTTACTGCAAAAAAATAACCATTTTTGTTCCATGCACGTACTAATACAAAATATAAAATGTCATTATAATTCACAATGTCAGATTTATTTTAAAATGCTGTTTATTTTGGACTACCCAAGAAAAATAATACATAATGCATCAAAATAGGAATAAAATATATTCCTTCTACAATTTCATCCCGCATTTGTAAACAAAACAGAGAGAAAAGTTTTCGAAAGAAATACAAAAGCATCATGAATCTTCTTCTTTTTTTCGTCCGATATCGGAATCTGCATGATGATTTGAGATAGAGATCATATCACTATTATTGTTCTTTCATCCAGCAATGTATTGACTATTCCTCATGTTGTTGTCCCAACGGTATATATGATAATAATGCAATTCAGTGCATGTGTGCTCCCCATATTTTTTTTTCACAATGATCTCCTCAACTGAAACCAAACCACATCAACTTGACTACCTTACTTACTAACACTTTTTCATGCAGAGAAAAAAATGTGTAGTATTACAACATAATTTATACACACCGTCTCAGTGTCTTCTTCTTCTTCTTTTCTAAAAAAAATAATATAAGTCTACTGACTGGAAGATAAACCAGCAAAAACCGAAATCCAACTGCTGCTGCTGGAGAGAAGAAGAATCGAATAAATTTTTTTTCGTGGGTCTCGTCTCCTCTGCTTTCATTCTTGTTGGTTTGCTGGTTTTTTATTATATTTGTCCGTGGATGAGAATGGCAATGAAGATGATGATGATGAGTATATGTAAGCTTTATGTGTACTCTTCTTCTTTTCATGTCATCAATCTTTTTCCCTTTTCGTTAACTTTCCCTGGTGTTTCCTCGTCAGATTTTTTTCTCCACAAGCTTTGTGTATGTGTAGAGAGGTATGTATGTTTTTTTTCTGGGGAAAAAAGAAAGGAAAGTAAATTAAGCTCAAGTAACTCTGAAAATAGAATATGGAATGTGGTTGCAGTAAAGACTGAAGACTTGCTTGAAAAAAAAATTGGACCACATTTAGAATTACAGTGAAACTTTGTATCAATAAAAAAGAGAAGAATAAAGATGAAGTGAACAAAAAAAAATTGGAAGTTTTGTATGTATTGTTATTATGATGTACTGAATAACATTACAGATTTTATTTATCACAGAAGAAAAAAAATCAGGTAGATTTTTTTTTACACAAAGTCAGAGTACAAATTGATCGTTGTACACTTTCTCTGAGATGAAATTTATTGGTTTATATTCTATTTTGTATAGTTGATGATGATAACATGACTTTATTTTGTTTACTCAAAACTTTGTTTTTTTTGTTGAAAAAAAGTGACGGAGAGAAAAGGTGAAGGTAAGTAATAACAAGATCAGTATAAGAAAAATGTTCAACCGACAACAAAGAAAATTGCATTTCTATTACAAATCCAGTCAGATAAACACAAAAAATATACAACAGAAAAAAAGGGAAAAGAGGAAGTGAAATAGCGATGTATTTTTTTTTCTTTCTAAAAGTAAGTTAAGGTAGAGGATAAAAGAAGAGAAAATTTATGTGAATTGAGTAAGAGTATTGACATGAGACAAAAATCTGTGTATATACAAACCAACATATCAAGTTTAGTGGGATTGTTTTGTTAGTTTGTTTGAATGATATATATGAATGCATTCATCTCTTTTTTATCTGCCTTTTTTAATATATCCAACCGACTGACAAAACGATATGGAACTTTCTTTAAAGATAACAATGCTGAAACAGCAAAAAAACATGGTTAACTTGATACATGGATAAATAAGGTGTACTCTGACTCTGACTGACTGCGACTTGTGTACTTTGATATATTATGTAAAAAAAAATATGTGTATCTTCTGGATAAGCTTATCAAAAATGTGTTTTCTGTGAAATAAGAACCTGCTTCTTTTATCCAGTCTATTTGTATGGAATATTATTATGTATGTTTTTTAAGCAATTTTTTCTCCTTTTGTTCAAAATAGCATGTTCCTTTTGTTCCTTGGAAAATATACATGGGAATTGTTTACATCCACAATCCACGCCAACCAAACTAACTTTCTTTTTTCGCATAAGGCATATTACATTACACACAATACACCTTGACATTTAGGGGATATGTCACGCTGACCATTTTTACCTATTATTATCATGCTTTGTAAACTGACATAACAACTTGATATATATATAAATTTTATATTTAGGTAATCCTTCCACTAAAAACGATGAGAGTGATTAAATGACTTTGTATGCTCTCATTTCTGTCAAAAAGCATGTCAAGTCAACCAACAATGCTGAAATGTTTTATACGATAGAACAAACCCATGCAAGTTCATCCATCCATTCAAGTTCTTGTTGGGATTTTATTTGGTTTATATTGTGTGTGCATTGCAGGTAGTCATTTTGTCACGAGCTGACGACTGAGAGATATATGATTATTAGGTAATAATGATGCCATGGAATATATACGTTTTTCAGAGTTGACACGGTATAATAGCAAATGATACACTTTGTATGTGTGTATTATATTAGCATGTCATCACATCATCATCGGCGGACAGAGCAAGCAGCGGGTGTAATATTTGATAGTTTGCAAGCTTTTGTAGTAGGAACGAAGCGAAACACAGTTTTTTTTCATAATTTATTTGTTACATGCAACATTCACCACTTTAATTTTATATGCATGGCTAAACCCGGATCCGCTCTCGACCTTTAAAAAGTTTGCTTCTTTGAACCATCAACCATTATCATCATCGGAGGAAAAGGAGTGAAATGGATGTGTGTAGTGTTATAATTTAGGGCTACCTAATAAAATTATTATTTCTCACGAGAAGACGATCACGGTGTTTTAACAACAAGCAGGCTATTAACTTTGTGTGCCTATTTATTGAAACGAATCAGGTCGTGCCGTGATATTTAAAATACGCATTGCATAAAATACATGATAAATTAAATCTATAATGGAATCCATTCAGCTTGATTTCTATATTTTGTATCAATTCACCCCATTAATTAAATTTGCAATTTTATGTAGTAAATTAAGTGTGAGCAGTCATCACATCATCATCACTTGATGCAGAAAAGAGAACTTGACAATGAAACAGGTTTTAAACACGTTTTTTGCATTTACATTTGTTCTTGGGATAATTGATATTTGCTACTGTTTGCTGTTTTTTTACAATGGCCATTTTATCCAGAATAAAATGCAATGCTAAATGAGTAATATAAAACAATTGCTAAGTTTTGATTGAATATTTGCAAACCATTTTATAAATATCTTTACCACTTAATCCTTTGAAAACACAATTAAAATCCCAAATAAGCAAAAATATTTTGGGTGTTTATAAAATACAGAATATTTATACATAATCAAAAGGATTATAAATGTAAATCTGTTGAAGTGCAGCGTAAAAAAAAGAAAATCAGTTATTTTCAAATAAAACAAAGACAAGGTACATTCACCATTCATTTCATATTCTCTCCTCTCATTAAATTGAAAGTCAGAAAAAAAATTCAGGGAAATGTTCGTATATAAAAATACAAAAAAAAATGTTTAAAAAATTTGTAGCATTTCTTTATGATTCTCATTCTGCTTTGGTTGGATAATCATACATTGCACATGATGTGCTGATGACGAAATTGATAAATGGGGAATGTGTGATGTTGACTTGATTTAGATCAGCACAGCATCAAATCTTTTCAAATAAAAAGGTACAAGAAATCCTAAAAAAAAGTGCTCGTTTTTCAGTATTAACCTTCCAATACCATTTATTCTTTTTATTATCGATGAATCAGAGGTACTTTTTTTAAAACAAAAATGTATCTATGCTTTCCTCTTCGGAACTTTGAACTCATCATCTCATATCACCATCCATCGAGCCGGTAAATGTGTTGTGGCAAGAGATATAGATATCCAAAATTCAATCCACTAAAGCAAAGCATTGCTTAAAAAAAAGGAGGACCATGATTTTTTGATAAATGTGGTGATAAATTGTTTGAGAAGGTGGTATAATACATAAATGGTGATGATGAGGATGAACTTCTCACACAATCTTTCTCAAATCTGAAATCTTATTTTGTAAAAAAAATTAAACAACCTCACTTAAATTATTTTCGCACGTAATAATACATGAGCTGTTCATTTGAAAATATATTATATACATACCTATACTACAATAAAAACAGTGGTGTCGGTGTGTAGAGTACTAAGTATTTTTGGCACTTGAACACAACCGCATTTCACACCCATTTTGACTAAAAGCAACAAGTCGATATAATAAGTATATACACATGTAACACTAGAAGTAATTCAAAAAAAAAAAGATCAGAGTTTTCAACGAACCATGATAAAAAATAGTTTTAAAGTTATTTTTGCGGTTTTTATTCTTCATCTTGTTTGCATTTTGCATATTATTATTAGTAGAAATATTTACACATGGTCACATTTTTTGTAGATACTTTGTATGCATTTTTTTGGAAAAAAATTTTTTAATGGAAGAATTGAATAAAAATACAAGAATAAGCTATAAATTCTCCCATGGAATCAATGAACATGATATGATGAGAAGATTAGAATATTTTTTTGATGGTTTATTGACAAAAATGAGTAGTGATGATGTCGATGTCAACGACAGTTCAATACTATCTATTTACGATAACTGCATTGTTGGAAAAATCATTGACGTGGAAGATGATTCATAAAAAAATATATATTTATGGTATCTTGTTTCAAGATGCGGATTCCACATACAAAGTAGTTTCACCGTTTATTTATTTCAATAATGGATGTGTATGTATTTTTCAAAGTGGAAATAAAGTATTATTAGATTTAGGGCTATGAACTTTCCTGTATCGTTTTTCCTGATAATCCCACAAAATCAATCAGTTGTAAATAATGTGTATGTATTTTTCTCACAAGTGTATAAATAACAATAATAATACATGGATATAAAAAAAATTCTTCTGAGAATAATTGCCTTGCGGTAAAATTTGCAAAGTGGTATAAAAAAAGCATTTGAATGTGAACATAAACCTTGTGAAAACATGGTTGACATAACAATAAACTTAACACAAGGTAATAATGTTGTATATAAAAATCAATTGAAAATTAATTAAAAATTTCCTATAAGTTGACGCCGATGGCGCCTTACAAAACATGTATATTAATGAATGTGCAAAACTGCGAAAAATGGAAATGATAAACATGATAAATTTTTTATAAGCTAATTATTCAATTAAAGCAGCATGGAGGTATTTTATTAGCTTATCCTACTCTTTTCTAGTTATCAAATTAGCTCATCAAGAAAAAAAAGTGCTGGAGTAGCAGATGACAAAGCCATTAAGGAATCAGCACTTGTCTGTCTGGGCGACTTACATGCATAGGCACGTTGCAGACTGTTACATATTTTTTTGCAGTATGCCTTCGTCAAAAGCCATGCCAGTTGTTGGACGACTCATCATTATCATCATTATCATGTTTTGTACTTTTGGTGTTTCCCAGGCATGAATGATGATGAGCCAAGAAAAAAAAGCAACCAGCAAATAACTCATTTTCAAAGATGGGTGTATGAACACAGCGAAAAAAAAGCTGTGTGTTTTTCTAAGAGTTACGACACAGTGTAAATAATAAAACCACAAAAAACATGAAGCGACAATAAAAAAATGGTGAACACAAAAAAAAGCTGAGTTGTGAACATGACAAGATGAAGAAAAAAAATTACGCACACGTTTTTATTGCTGCTGCTGCTGTGCTGGGAAAAAAAAGGAAAGGGCTTATTTATATTTTGCATCTCTCTCTTGTATTATTTTTTATTTTTTTGCAAAGTAAACATTTGTTTCAAGTCATTAAAATAATTTGCAGAAAGTCCACTTTTTCTATTTTATTGAGTGTAAAGACAACATTTTAGATAAGACTTGGTATGTAACATATAAAAACTAAATAGACAACAAATAATAATATTACAATTAATCCATTTTATTCCACTTTTACATATTTTTTGCTGACATATCGTAAATCATTCGGTTCGGGTTTTAAATGTTGGCTGCTCTGCTACCACCTTAATTATCCTACTGGCTTGTTAGCATCTTTTTTTGTATGACTTTTGAATGTGTGTGCATTTTTCATAAAGAAATTATATGGATTTTCATAAGAATATTAGAATTAGCACATGGTTTTGTGAAACAAATTAGTATTCTTGATTTTTTTTCTCGGTAAGAATGCTTTGGTGAAAAAGGTGCAATCACTTCAATTGCATAACTACATGGTATACAAAAATTTATGAATGAAAATGTTAGTTTTTTTCGCACATTCTATTTTTTTAATCCTTTTTATTTGCTTTGGGCACTTTATTAAGAAAAACATGAGATCATGCAAATTTATGATTTTTTGTATTATTTTTTTACATGTATTCATTCATTAGATTTTAATACCTGATTATTTAAAAAAAAAGAATAAACCTTGTTGGCTCCTGAGACACAACAAAAACAACAACTTTTTTGTTGGATACTCTTTCGTGTGTATATTTTCTGTGGTTGAAAAAGAAATGATAAGATTTACCTTCCTTTTTGCTGTAGTTTTTTTTGATAGATATGCTTGTACACTGAAAATAAAAGACCATTAATGTAATTAAAAGGCTCGTTAAATATTTTATAGGACAGCTGTTAAAAGGTCCTTTCATTTTCAACTTGGTTGGTGATGATGGCGTAGATAAGATAGTAAAATGTTGATTGGAGGAGGAGGATGCGCTGAAAATGATGATAGTTGACTTGGATGGAAAAAGAAAAGACAAGACATACAGGCAACATAACAAGATTACTACAGTGGAACGTAAACAAGTTGATTGTAAAAATAAATATTATGTACATCAGTAATATAGCCCATTCATCAACTTGCACCAGGCCATGGACCATGGGCCATGAGTCTAGTTTATCGGGGCAGACGAGAGACCACTGTTTTTTTGTTCATAAACCTTCACTAAAGTTAATGTAATAAGTTGTCTTGCTGTCTTGTTGATGTTGTGGATGATTATATTTATTACAGTGATAGCTTTTTTCAGAGGTCACGCTTGTTGCGCACAACACCAACACACGACGATGATTAAGATGACGATAAACCAAGCCAGTGAAAAATATATACATAATCAGGTAAGTTGTAAGTATGTAAGGGGAAAAAAATGTGCAAGTGGTGTATGATGTGGTGTAGCTTGCCACATTGCTGCTGGAATTGAATGAAAAAGGTTGACCAATTTTTTAAGAAAAATAAAGTTAATGTGTTTAAAATAATAAGGCCACAGTCAGTGCAGAGCCGTATATTTTTGGAGTGATAATGATAATAAATAAAACAGCAAGATTTAGTTGCAATAACAGCAATTAAAAAATAGAATGGTCTTTTTAGCTAAATTAATAATGATTCAAATATAAATGGGGAAATAGGCACAGAATAGCCATAACAAATGAAAGAGTATTTTTTTCACAGGTGGAAATTTTTTATTTGCATACAAACAAATGCATAATAAATGGGTCTGTATAATATGTCAGAAACCCTACTTGGAGTGTTACCTCTTGTCGAAAAACGCTAACCGAAATTTTACTTG
>JAQFXM010003275.1:0-20829 GCA_034693345.1 Entomobrya multifasciata | reverse complement strand
GGTGGGATTCGAACCCACGCCTCCGAAGAGACTGGTGCCTTAAACCAGCGCCTTAGACCGCTCGGCCACGCTACCCTAGGTTGAAAGTGAGTCGACTGAAGCCCCAAGACTTTAAAAAAGAAGTGCTAAAGTGAATAAAGAAGTATAGATAATTTAATTATATGAAGCGTAAAAGGTATCATTTCCAATTAGGCTTATCATCATGATGATCATGACCAGAGGAGCAACATTGTAAGCTAAAACAAGACACATGATAACCGCATGCTGCACAAAGAACAAGCAAGCGAAAAGTACAACAAAAGTGCATCCATTTTGGCAGGCTTACATGATCGCCGATCGCATCATTGCACTGCCTTGATGCATTGATGATGCTAAGCTAAAAATCCAAGCCAATTGTTGATTCATGTCAGTGGAAGCCAGTCGAGTCGAAGCGAAGTATAACAATGCCTTTTTAGCAAAGTGAACTAAACTACTATAACGTTGACCAATATCTAATCTAACAATTTTTATGATCTTGTTTTTGCATATAAATGGTGATATAGATTTTAAAGAATGAACTTAAATGGATTAGACTGATTTGATATGAAGTATTTAGGTATTCATGTAAGTAGCGTGATATTTTGAATTTGGGAAAAGGCAAGGCAAGATTACGGAAAAAAGGATTTTGGTTTGAAATATAGGTTAAACAAGTAAGTGAATCTACATGTTCTTCCATTGCTTTATCCGTCCTTACGGACTCGTTAATTTCTTTTAGGTGACAGGGGCGTTGGCGTTCGTTCTTCGAAAAATGTATGAAGTTTACAACAAAAAAAAGTTTTCTACGACTTACGGCATTTAATTATAAATCAATGATATACTAACGATGATAATTTGTGTTTCATTGTTGATACTTAGATATCTGTCTTGCTACAAATTGCAATGTAGCTAACAAAAATGACTGCCGAACTTTACATAACACGTTTAATGCATGCAACAAGTTGGCAAATAAATAAGGTAAACATTAGATCAGAGAGTAGTAAATAAAATAGGAAACCACGAACTGGCATGAACCCATTTTGCTGACTAAACAACGCTCAAATTATTTTCTCCGACTTGTCAACTTCTATTGCATTGTACTTGTACTACAACAAGATCTGGGGTCATCGGCCTACGGAAATTGAATACAGTATTAGGAAGACTAATATTAGACTATCAATTGATAAAGGAAAGAAATATATACTGTTATATGATACGACTACTCGGCATCATAATATTCTACGAATTTCGAACTGAATCCACTATCATATTAGTCGATTTGATGCATTAAACATTTTACGCAGATGTTTCCATTAAGATATCCGAAAGAAATGTTTTTACAACACGTCCACTTTTATGAATTGGGTCATTTCCATTGGACTTGTCCTCAGCTTTTTGGAACGAATGGTGGTTGAAAAGAAAAAGTGTCATAGCTTTGACATATTATGTCAAATAATTTACGCGTAAACTTTCATGCCTTCATAAGTTAAGTAATATTACTTTACGATTTATTTAATACAAATTAAAGAGTGTATTTCATGTACAGTTTTTAACTGTTCAACAATGCTTAACTGTTATCTTAAATAGGAATTAGATAAACTACGAACTTAATCTATATCATCTCTTCACGTATTTATCGATATTTTTAGTAATCTCGCACTCACCACAATACCGACCAAATTTACCTGTAGAGTTAGTGAGTCCTTTTGATTTTGGCTCACAAATATTTCTATCCCTATCCTCCTGGAAATCTATATAAAGTTTCTTGGTTTAATGCCATTATTCTACAAGTTAAGTTAAAAAGCGACCAAAGGAAATATATTATACGGGCGAACGGATGTTCATTGAAAATTAAGGTGCAAAAACATGAAAAAGCTTTTCGATGTACTGGTAATCTATTTCCCAGTGCCCTGCCACTGATGGATTAATACATAAGGAGTAATTAATGATTTTGCTTTTGCATAATTACTAATTACCTAAATGCGTATTACTTAGTTTTAAATAATTACAATACAAATATAGATAACATCACACTATAAAGTTGTAGTCATTTATGGTACGCTAATGCATCTATGTTATGCTTACACTGTAAGTGTATGTATTCAATAATAATTGTGTATTTTAGATAATACAGTGATATTAAAAGTAATGATGTTACTTTAGTATGAATCACAGTTACAATACAACAATACCAATGATCTTTACTGTTGGTTCTAACTTTTTTAATCAAATCACAATGATCACATGATTATTATATGCACATAAATTAGGTATGTAATTATGTACGCGCATTAAGTTACGTTACATGACTAGGTATAATTTGCGAGTATATGTAATATGTATGCACAGTTTTTGTAGTATAATTCTAGTAAGTCAAACAATCCAGAAGAAAATGCCTTTAGTCCGTTGTCCAAATGGTTGTATAAATCATTACTTGCTTTTTCATCCGACTTTATTGATTGTAAAATGACGCGACGCCTTTGCTACCACTACTTCTATTGCCGCTTCTTTTACCTAGTCCTAAATTAGTGAAAAGCCAAGCCGGATTATAGTTGTTAGCCTTTGGGTATTCTTTTCTTCCATGTCCCAAGAAGTGCAAAAGCTCCTTTGTGTCCGGCTCAACTTCATTATCCTGTATGCTAGCAATTCGACTTCCACCTGTTCCTAGAAAAGTAATAAAATATATGGATAATTATTTTAGTTTGAATAGCTAATTAAATTGCACACGTACTACGTGAGAGGCGAAAGTTTTTTTTGAAGCAAACAAACCAAGAGTGTATAAATCTGATGATCTGGAGCCTCTGTTTGTCATATCATCTTCATCCCCAAGTACTTGTGCACTGGTTGCCTCTGAGTTTGATGAATACCCTCGTCTCGTGGGCGCTGCAATTTTTATGTCTTTGGTTTCTAAAGATTTGTCAATGTCTCCTCCATGTCCATCTAGTGAGGCTGATAATGACGATGAGAGTAATGATGAAGCTGCATCTCCTACTCCCACTCCTGACATTTCTATGCTGCCCGATGAGTCAGCTAGGCTCTTCTCGCGAATAGCCTGAATGTTTTCTCGGAGATGTTGGAAGAATTGTGGGATGTTTAATGCTCCTGGTAAAATGAATGCATATGTAATATGTATATAGCTTTTTGCATGTTTTCTTTCTAGTTTAGCTTTCTTTCTTTTTTCTTGTCTCTCTTTTTTTGCTTACGTGCTCCAATAAATGGGGTGAATGTGGGTTGCTCAGGCCTGGGGAGCAAATTAGGTTCCCATCTGCTACTGTACCTTTCCCAGCTGTCATTATCATCATCGTTGAAACCATCATCGTCAAAACTATCAAGGCTTGACTTGCTCCCAACAATTTGCCTTGTATCTCCAACCTTACCAAACTTGCTGGCTACGGGGTAAATTGGCATTGATTTTGTGGAAGGATGATGAGTCGTTATCAATTTCAATGGTATGTAGTTAAAACCACTGCTTGTCTGTCCATTGTTGTGAAATTGAAGTATTTTATGCTGATAAGATGGAGACTTGATCTGACTTGTATGGAGAAATGGGTCACTGCCTTCAAGGCCTTCGTTTTTGAATAGTCGTTGTGGTTGGGGCTCACGTGAAACACGAACATGACTTAGAATAGGAGGTCTTCCTTCGCCTAAAGTTGGTAGATTTTGAAGGAAAAACTTTATTGAGTTGTCACAAAGAAATTTTTGTAAAGTGAAATATGCAACTTCAAAAGGAAGGAAATAAAATTATGAATAGAGTTTTCAAAGATAATTCAAAAAATGAATGGAGCTCTAAGAATTATGTGGGATGTAATTGTATGCCATTTATATTTTTACAATCCCTACAACTTGGGATGTAGATTTAAGTCCAATTTAAGTTATTTAAGATTATAAATTCTACAGAAAAAGTTTCTACTTTCATGCTTTTTTATTAATAAGTTCATGCGTGCATTCATGCTAAGTTTTAATAGATTTGGGCTTTTGCCTTTTTAGCTACGTGTGAACAAACTTACCTACATTAAAGGTGCAGTAGATTACATTATCACCAAGTGTGAACTTTGTCAAAGTCCCTAAAAAATCACAACGTTCATGCAAAAAAAATTGCTCAAAAATTGGATTTTTTTAAAAACGTATCTCACTGTAGGAAAACAAAACAACGTTTTTTATTTTGTCTGCCTGAATAGTTTTAAAAAATAAGGCGAGACAAGAAGATATTTAACATTCAAAAATATAATACTTTTAATTCATACTCCATCTTCAAAATTAGCTGCTTTAACCTTTTAAAAATGTTATTTTAACGTTTGAAATAACGTTTGGCTATTTAAAAAATTAAAAACGTTTTAATTTTTACCTGACCCCATCCTCAAAGCAGCTCCCAAATGGCCCATAGTAATATTAGGAAATAGGCAACACGTAACAGTCAAGGTCATCATGACTGACCACGAACAACCCCAAATGGTATACATTTTTCTCTTAAAAGCAGTTATTTTACAATCTATCTCTTTCTTAATCAAAAGGATTAGCATTCAGTTGAACGTAAGATAAAAACACTATTTTAATTAAGATACGATTAAGGCTTGCTTACACGCAATACTTAAAAAAGAGACAATACCCACCAAGCAACAGATCACAACTGTGTCTCTAACCTGTACGCTTGCAGACCACTGAGACGGTAAACAAAAACCGTTGCTCTTTACTTAACGAGTCAACAAGACTTTCACCACAACTCAGCACACAACAACACAGTCACCAGTCACCACCACCTTCACCACTGCTTCTTTTCTCCAAAGTGCTCAAACAAGAAATGATATTGTGAGCAAGACAAAAATCCGGGGTGAATCGAGCAGGTGGTTGTAAATGGAGAAGACACTAGGTATTCCGTATTTGTCAGCAAACACACAGGACAAGCTAACAAGCAGTTAGCCTACATAAAAGACAAACTCATACTCTCATGAATTATGCTTAAGCGTGTCGTTTCTCATTTCTCGGTGTACCTAGCTGGGTTTCTCTTGCTTTTACTCTTAGCTCACATGCAAAACGGCACAAGATCTGTGAGAGTGTCATTGTGCGGCACTCTGAGTTCTGTACACTCATTGTTTTACTCAGAAAATAAGCAAGAGAAAAAGAGTCAACAGAAAAGGGTGCGTACCAAAAATACACAAAGCATAATATATGAATGTTATCAAATTCATATGTACTACTGCGTACACCATTTTAATCCTTCCTTACCCTTGTTCCATGGGTATATACATAGCATTTATGTATCTAATGAATTGATGTTTTACCAGGAACATTTTCACTGTGTTCTTCTATTCTCCTATTTCTCCCTGAGAGAATCGGGGAAATATACAATAGTGCCACAAAGTTATTGTTAATGTTGCCGATGTTGATGATAATGATGATGGAGAGTGAGAAGGATGATGTTAAGCTTATTCTTCCAAGTAGCAGTAGCTTCCCTAAACGTTCATTCGACATGATATATAAGCATGATTGCATTACAACTATTGTAGGGTGTAGGTTATGCATTTATGTATGCAATGTAGGTTCATGCCATGCTGCTATGTTATGAGAAATCTTTACAATTCACTCCATTTCCTCACCCTCTTCCTTTTTTCTTGCTCAGAGTGAAAGCTTCTTATTTCAAATCACAAGGGCCCAACAACAAAGCAAACGCCAACACAAACTTTTCACAATACAGAATAAAGATACTGCCAAAGAGAAGCGCTAAATAAAAGAATACAAGTTGTTACAGACTCACTCCTTGTCATCATCTCGGTATTCTCGTGATCGGGGTAACGTTACATTAAACACGGAGCATAAAGCAAACAACTTGTGTGGGTTGGTGAAGATCTTGTCTTTCACTTTACGTGAAATCACTTTCACGTTTTAAGGTAATGTGGTTTAATGAATATATGGTAATGATGTGATGATGCAATGAAGAGTTATCCCCAAAACCAACATTCACTCGTATTATTAGGAGAACAACAAGCAATATATTATATCAAAGCACAAAAAGTAAATTTATTACTTTCTTTTCATTTTTTGCCTGGGCGAGTTGTCCACTTTCTAGTCAGTTAAACCCCCACACAGATATCATATTGCGTAACCAAATACATCTTCCATTTAAGCGTATGCACAACAAAGCTACGTAAACATGAATATTGGATTTATAGATATTCACATTTCTGCTCAGGACTGAGAGAACATTTCATAAGTTTTATGTTGATTTAAAAAAAAACGTATTGTAGTAACTCTCAACATTTTCGCTATTTTTAGTTTCGATATATTTTTCAGTTCGTAAAATACTTTTACACGCGTACATATTGTTTCAAGTGGTTTCTGAATGTGAAAATGTTAACACTACTATGGATTGTTTACCTTATCCACAGAACCATACATATCAGTTTTGGCAACTTTCCATCATGATCATAGCCGGCGAGATTTCTGCACTCATTTTTTGGATATCTTGTTGGTCTTCAGTGGGTACATTGAATGAAATGACGGCACCTATACGCATATACATATACATAACCCATCTTCATCCATAATAAATTAAATTAATAATGCTAAAGTGTGGGCGAAATCATTTAAGCTGCAAATAGTTTGAAAAAATAAAGATACATTTTTTGGTCTGTACCTGTACAGTCTGACTATTATTCAACAAACAAGCAAACTATCAATAGTTTTTATACTTCATGGACAAAAAGGTTGAAGTTTTACAAAGCTTTTTATCTTGACTTGTATCTATTTCTATCTGTCCGTATTTTACGAATCATGATTCATGCACAAGTTTTATTGTTAAATTTTATTGTATTCCTGTATTATTTTAGTTTGCATAAAAGATGGAACAATGGAAGGATGCTCAACAATTTCGGAAAAAAGTGAAAGCCCCACCTACGACAAAATCATAAAATCAAGTGATATTTTACTGCTTTCACTGTGTAGGTGGACTTTTGACAATGTTCAGGGAATCCCTGCCTTCATACGTGGAAGTCACGAAAAGGAATAATCTGTTACGATCGAAATGAAATACACACAATAATGCTTATTTCCTAAAACCAAAAAAATTAGATGTAAAATCAAAATGAGCATATTTTACGTTTCCGGAGATTAGGATAGGACCATATCTGTATTGCTT
The DNA here is from genome assembly GCA_034693345.1 of Entomobrya multifasciata. Lineage (NCBI taxonomy): Eukaryota > Metazoa > Arthropoda > Collembola > Entomobryomorpha > Entomobryidae > Entomobrya > Entomobrya multifasciata. The sequence goes on along the minus strand of JAQFXM010003275.1, from coordinate 13,682 downwards.
GTTCCACGAATTCCGCCCACATGCGTGCCAAGAGACCAAGTCAATTGTCTGTAGTGTTGACGCGAGACGCGATATAATAAATGGTTACAAAGACCAATGACCAAAACCTTGTTACGCATCATTTGCTAATGTGTTTTTGTGTGGAATCGGCTCGGTTCCCGATCTCATAGTCTAGTCTCGCTGTAAGTTGCCAGGCTCAGGCTGTCATCAAAAACTGGATTCCGGTGGAGCTGTATCCAACTCTGGAATGTGCCCAGGAAGTTGCTTGGAATTATTTTGATAGAAATTACTTCCGCCGATTGCATGATTCTGAAAAATAAACTAGGAAAATTATTAGAAAAAATTAAATTATCTATTTTCACAAGCATTAGTTTCGACTGAAACTATTTTACGTTACAAATATTTAGGCTTCAAGGAATGCCCGTATGACACTACTTTTTAGAGCTAAAAGCAGTGGGCATAGAATGCTACTGGACTATTCAATGGCTATAGAATGGACTGTAGTACTTTCCCAAAAAGATGTCTCACTATGCATGAACATTTACTTTGAAAAAAAGACGCTCATGAGTTGAACATTAAATTAGTGTTTGGATCCAAACTCAGAACGTGTGGGCTGAAAAATATTTTTGGTGTAAATTGAACAAAAGATTTTGTACTTCCATCAAACGAAATTGTGGTAGCTTCTTTGTTTTTCGAGCTTCTTGTTTGATTATATTATTCTGATATACGATGCTTTGATGAAAATACTTGCAGTTGGCTGTATGTACTTTATACTATAGTATATCGTATATTATGCATTTCGGTACGTAACAGTAACAGTACTCGAGGTAAATATGTTATAAGATAAAATGTGTTGGGAGAGGTCTGGAAAAGGTTGAAAGTGAGTAAGGCAATAAAATGACTTTTAAAATGGAATCCTGGTTTTAAGATTGACAACCGACCGTCGAGTGAAAACTCTAAAAAATTCCCTTACTCCTTGCATACCGATGTATTTTATACATGCTTGAAGGAGTACGGCATTTCACTGCCCTTTATTACTCAAAGCTTTTTCGCGTGCACTTTCCATCAATTTTTATAGGTATGCAACTCATAATTTCCAACAAAACAAACTAAAAATTAGTGTATATCATCATCATCACTAAAAAACTTTTTAAAAAATCTAATTTTACCATAAAAAATTGCCTGTGTAGTAAAGAATACTTGGTAATAATCCTAGAGTTGAAAACATGAATATTTTCTTAAGAATTTATGGCCAAAAAAGTATGTGCATTGATATCCAATTTTACCATTTGTTTTGAAGCGTTAAATGATCTTATTTTGGGTTCACTGAAATTTTGTATGTTAACCAAACCACCTTTGCAACTACAGCTACAACTTTGCAACTTTTCTTGATTCTTCTTCTGTGAGTACTGACATTTGTTGAGCAGTATCTTTTTATATGTAAGAATTTTGTTGCATCACCTTCCGGAGGTAAATAGGGTTCATTCATTCGTTGAGGACACGATAGGTTAATACACTTGCAGCAAGCCATACTACATACATCTAGGTAATATATATTTTTAAATGATACGTGAACCTTAAAGAATACGAGGTCATTATCTAAAGCTCATACCGTGCTGCTTTGGATGATTGTGAAGCGACGCGAGTTTGGATAACATAAAAATTGCTTCTGTATAATATTGTGACGAGACGTAAATCAAAAAAATGTGTGCTTATGTACAAAATAGAAGAAAAAATCAAGTAAATGAAAGCCATCAGCGTAACACGGGATGAGTTGAAATTGAAATGATCTCAAGTGGTGCACTTGAATGAGAAATGAGAAGAATAATCTTGCACTGGGTTTAAAAAATTCCATGATACATACATTTGATTTGACAGAATCAATGTATGAATTTTTAAGTTGACAACAAACAAGAGTCCAAATCCTTTGAAAATGTGAAAAATACTCGAATTTCAAGGGTGATATGGTGTGTTGTTTGGTTGAATTCGATAAAAACGTATCATGATATGATACCTAATTGGTGATGAAAATGAAGATGACAAAAGTCACGGTAATGGCATATAATAAATAAGATTCAGTTTTATCATTATTATGTGTAAACTGTGATGAAATGAATGGATGATGAGAATAAACAATATGTATTTTTATTTTTTACGAAATCACAAGTCATACATGTGATAAGGCTAAGCACACGACATGACATTCATAGGACATAAAGACTAATGACAAAAAATAATGTTTATGAATTCAATATTACAATAGTTAAACCATCAATCCAACTTAAAATCAACATAATGGCAACTTTTTGGTAGATCATGTGTACAGTGTACAGTAGAAAGGCTATGTGACTTCATATCCGTGGCTTTGTAATGCAAGTTTAATGCCTACTCTGCCTACACAAAATGCGATTTACAGTCACTTATCAGTTTCTGATGATATATTTTGGTATTTTTACTCGGGTTAATGGTGCTATTGGAGCACGCCATGATCTTTCGAGTCATTCTTGACGAGAATAGAGAATAGGAATCAGTGCAGTTAATGATATATTAATTATCAGGGAATACGTCAACCAACCACTGTTAAAATTTGGTTTTATCCGAAAATAAACTATTAGCCATTTTTTGTTGTTTTTTACTTGTAGCGTAAAGTTGTTAAACATATCTTGCACAAGTCTTTTCAATGCGTGCTACTGAAAAATCACAAAATAATCTAAAAATGAGCACTGGAGATATCACAGCGTGTAAAGATTCAGTTGAGGTGCTTGCCCGGAATCTTTGTGATATTGGCTTCAAATATAACTGGACTATTGAAGATTATCTGAAAGGAGTGGACGAAGAAATTAATGTGGATAGCCCTGTATTTGAGGTAACTGCTATACAATTCCCTATTAATTATTTCCATAATCATATTTTTCTCATGTATAGATAAACGTTAATGGACTTCAAACAAAATGGTCCCTTGGATTGAGATATTGGATGGATGAAAACGGATTGCGGCTGACCAATCCTGTTGTAATTTGTCTAAATTTGGTTTCTGCTCAAATGTCACCAAATGCCCCAGTGGTCTTGGATTATTCAGAGGAATTACAGGTACGAATGATATTGGCATTGAGTTTTGCATACGGTTAATATACAGGAATTTTATTGCATTTAGACTTGCATGCACTTATGACTGCTAAATTTTAAAATATATCCCCAGGTACGCTATCAGTTTGGAATATGGAATCCAGCAGTTAAGCAGTATGAAGTTTGTCCTGTGGGCAATCATGCCGTAAATATCACAAGCGAACCAATGGAAACACTACAAAGTATAGGAGCTAGGGATATCATTATACTAGACAGGCATTTGAAAGGAAAACGAATAGAAATATTTTGTAAAATCATGTTGGTAAGTTAAGTTCCATAATTTAATGAGTTTATTGCTTGATTGGAATATCGCCAGTTCATAGCAAACAATTTACGTTCAAACTAGGTCCGCGAACAACTGGAGCAGCACTCGTTGGCACTCGATCTCTGGACCAAGTTGACCTCTGGACAAGATTGCGACGTTACTATTAGAACTTCCGATGGAAATCTGGTTCCAGCTCATAAAACTATACTCATAAGTCGTTCTCCTGTACTAGGCGACATGATTGATTCGCAAGGCCACATCAAGCTGGAGATGACCACCTCACTCTTGACATCACTTTTACAGTATATTTATACAGATCGTGTTGATCCGCTGGACTCGCCTCAAAACTTGGTCAAATACGCAGTTCAACTGCAAATGCCAGGATTAAAAGTACGAAATGCCAAATGGAATTATTAGAGTAAAACTAATTTGTCATCTATTTGATTTGTCTCTTCATTGGTCTCACGTGCATGTATATCATATTTTAGAGCATTTGTGAAAAGGCACTGATTGATTCCATCACACCGAGAAATGTAGCAGCGTTGCTACTTATTGCGGATACTTTTGGTTGTGAGCTTTTGAAGAAGTCTGCTTTAGGATTTTGTGAGGAAAACTCAGAGTCTATTGTCAAAACGGTAGCTTGGAAAGTAATGGAGGAGGTAAGTTGTACTTGTGTACATCGCAAACATACACATTCGTATGCTCATTATTAGGTCATGCGTTAAATCTATCCTGGAGCTAGATCTGATGCGTGCCCTTTACAAAAGACTTGTGTGAATCTCTGTTACTGTGATAATCTTTCCAGGTTAATCCCAAGCTTTTTGAAGAAGTTTGTCAAACCCTATAAAGCAGTGAGAATGGGAACAAACGGGAGAAGCCGGAAGTTAGACATCGTCTCTGTAGTATTGTGTTTTTGTGGAAATGTATAGAAGAAAAATATAAATGGTCACGTGTACAGTTTTGTTTTTACATGTTGTGCTAGTGTGTGTAAATAATATTGATATTTTTGCAACATAAAGTGATAGATGAGTTACGTATGTAAAGAAAGTCATGAGATCTGACTAATATAATGGACGTTGCTTTCAAAGTGCATTTACAGTTTACAGTATGAAGAGGAGATTTTTATTTAGGGGCTAAAATGGTGACGCTGAGAAACAAAGATATGGTGTGTTGTTGTGTAACCTTTTACGCCTGACATAATTAACACAAGAAGTAAAATTTAAGAGTGATAACTACCTATTACGAACAATAAATATTATGTTATGAAATTACGAGTTGTCGAGCTGTAGGAGACTCACTTGTTTTTTAAAGAACGAGCTAACATACAATTGAATTCTAGAACATTACTAAATGTTATCGTGTATAGTCATCAGGAAAATATGTAAAACCAAGGTGTTGCGTTGTGTCCTATCTTAAGAGTTGTAGGGTACACGGTACACTAGAGGAATTAATTAGTCTACAGCTTCTCATCTTAAAACATTGATCTAAAATCTAAATGAACAACCTGGTATTTCGGTAGTTTTAGCTTAAGCATCATTATTCTTTAGTTATTTTCTTTCAAATCTTACTAATAGTTTCAAAAAGTTCTAGTTTTCAAAATCCTTACAAATAGTTTTATAAATACAAAGATAGTATCTCTATTTTTGTAGCATTTTTCATCGTTTATATAACATAGAGATTGGTGAAAATTGGGGCTCGCTAAATATTCGGGACCTTGCACCGGGCATGCTTGTTTCAAATTCATTGGGCTTCGTTTCTTTTTACCATTATTTCTTTAATCATTTTTTAAAATCATTTTATCAGTTCCATCATCTTCAAGAGGCCTACCTGTCGAGTGAACCGAAGGCCTAAAAAGGTGGTATATCACAAAAGAAACCGTGTATCCTTAATTTTTGACAGTTGACTAGAATCCAGAAATAGTTGTCACTACATATAATACATTCATTCATTATAGTGAAAAGTTGTCGTGTCCTCAGGTACTTCTTGACTTAGCAAAAAATTCAAGAAGCTTTAAAATCAGAGTTAAATCCTCCGTACTCCTTTCCTTTAATTTCAAGAATGGCATAGGTATATTAAGTATACATGAATGTGATGGTGGTGTGTAGTGAAAGAATAATTCCTGGCCTTTCTCACAAGTGGCAAGACGTGCGAATTCGCCTACTCTTTGCAAAAATTCTCAAGTTGCTTCGTTGTATGCAAATTTCCAAGCGAGGTAGTATTTTATGATTAGATCTTTGTATTCTGATGCTTGCATTACAACTCGCTCGCATCCGTCATACCAAACATGCAAAAACAAAATAAGAAAGTGTTTTTCATGAAACGATTTGTACTTTGTAGTAAGAGCATCATTTTATTCATGTATTTTTTAACACAAAGCTCTTCGTAAATTACATAGCTCTAACACAAACATTAACTCTAGTCGAAAAACGGTGTACCTGTTTTTCATGTATATCGAAATGTTTTCCAATTTCATCGGTCAATCTGATGATAAGTGCTCAAATAAGATTGGTAAATTTTGTCCTTGACATCCATATCAAGTCGCAAAAATTACTAAATGTCTTTTGTTCCAGTTATTTCACTAAGTTTCGTTAATTCGCAGAAGAAAATCTATGTAAAATTTCATTAGGGATTATCTTTTTACGTAGAGTGTAAATTGTTTAGTTGGTAAGAAGAAAGAAACGTAACCGGAAGGAAGAATGGTCATTATACTTGTACGACTTTTTCAGGAATGAATCTACAAACAAGTGAATGACAAGGATACTTCGAAACTCATACAAGAACTTGAATTTGGCTTATTTGTGCAGAGCGGCTCCTAGCTGATTGCTTTCGTGACTCGATTTACTTTTTTACCTAAACTGAATAATCTACGCAGTGTGCAACATTCAATAACAAGTATAGGACTTTTCGATTTTTTACCTGTTTGATTTTTATCAGTCAAAGATTCATTAGCATATTGAATATAAAGAAATCGCTTATTATTTCGATGCCTCTAATGTATTATGAATATTTTGGGAAGTTACATATTAATTATTATAAAATCTACCAGTAACAGTTGACAATGTGCAAGGTCATTGTTACATTTGACAGATCAATTTTTTTGAACAGAATCTATAGGCTTACTTTCTCGTAAAAATTTAGTTTTTTCTTCCTCTTCATCTAGAGAACTAAACTTTTGGATTCTAACATGAAATGTATTGTGCATTGATGTATAAATTATTAATTGCAATCGAAAGTGCTTTCTTTTAACAAGTTCGAAGAACAGCTCCGAACGTTTTATCAAGTTAAGAAATATAAGAAAATATAAAGTATACCACTTCCATTCGCAAGCATATTTTGGCGTTCTAGACTTTAGAATTCCGAAACAAATTGGAACAATTTACGGAATTTAAAAAACCGTGTAAAGTGAGTCAGGCAAGAGTTAAATGAAGTATAATCCTGAAGATGATTATGCAACAATAAAATGAAACAAACAGATAATTCACATATTTCGGTATAGATCACGAACATTCTATCAAGTGCACACTCCGTTCCAACGTAAGGAGGCTGCCTTTTTATAATCTAGGTATGGGGATGTGAGAACTTAACTGAAGCCGGAAGCTTGGCACTGGAACATTTTCAAAATTAATGATCTAAAATGTCCCAATCTCGCGTTTGAATTTGAATATCTAGTAGGTTTGAACACATTTGTTCCGTTATAAGGCTGTTTTTTATTTCTAATTTTATCCAGTAAAATCAACTTTTATTGAAGTTTTATTAACAAAGACAAGAGCATTGTAGTTTTGAACTCTCTGCGATGTATGTATGTATAATAAATTATAAGGTGAAAGAAGAAAGACAATAAATAAGCTCATTAACTTAAATAATTTAAAAATTCGTGTTCGACTGTTAATAGTTTTTTTCAGTCATGCTTAAAGTTCGTAACCTTCAAGCTTTGATCTGAATGGGGAAGAAGGAATTTCGTTAGTTTCGGCATCATCATCGTGTTTCTTCTTCTCAACTTGCCACTTGAAGATCGACCTGGCACACACTTTCTTGTATACTGAACAATCTCCAGCCCGACCAGCTTCCTCAGCCTTAAGATATTCTGGCATGTGACTATCCGCGTATGGAGATTGGCTAATGCTGCGATTGTATAAAAAATATAATTTAAAATGATTATATTTATGCATAAAGAGCAGCCTCTGATAAATGTAAAAAGTTTATATGTAATAATATTTACCTGAAAAACAACGCAATCATCTCTCCCAATAGTCCATAACCCTCCTGCAAGGGGAATTCATGAATTTCGCAAATTGCCCTGAGCATGCACCCTCTTCCCTCGAAGCCAAAGTCGGACATCATATTTTCGATACTTGGCAAAAGAATGGCTCTCTCTCCACCTGGTAATTTATCAGGAGGAGGAAGGGACATTATGGAACGGGGCTTCCTGAGACTTCTGTTTGCTCCAGCACCTATTATTGGCTTTTTAACTTCCTTTTCTTTTGCATCTCCACTGCGCTTGTGGACCGGGAAGAAAGTGTACACGGTATCAGGTTTCATTTTCTTGTATGAATCAATGACTTCGCCATTTGTATTGGCAATTGTGTGATAGCCAGAGTCAACTGAATAAGGCGAGTCTCCATACGAAACACCGTGACCTGGTGGAGGTAGGGATCCTTTGTTTGGCTGTTTAGACTCTTTATCCTTTTTGTCTCCATCTTTACCTTCGATGGGTCTCATAAGAGAACCAAATGGGTAGAAGGGAGGTCGATCAAATGGGAACGGATGCATTTCATCGGTATATCCCATCTTGTCACAATTTACTGGAGATTTAAGTATAAATAAAAGCCGTATAAATTAGTACATTGGAAAAGAAGCTGCAATTTACTGCATTTGTTTTTAATACTTCAGTAATGTATGCCTACGTCGTGGTGAAGGTGAACTTACTGTAGAAATACCAAGTAGCCTGAAAATCCGAGTTAAGGCCTCCTTTAAAAGCCTTTCGCCTGAAAGCAGGAACTGTAATCTTGGGTGCGAGTGTCAAAATGGTTCCAGTGGGAAATATAAGCCTTCCTCTTTTCACCCACAAAGCACGACTTGCGAACTCACCAACCTTTTTCATAATTTCTCCAGTTGCGTGCACATCGTCCAGGACAGATATATTTTGTGATAGTGCTGGAGAGGAAGCAGATGTTAAAAGTCTGCGTGCACTTGGTTCAGATTCCGAATTAATAGCTGCCGTAAGCGAAATGGTGCCGGCAATGATGACACAAAAAGTTCCGAAAGGAACGCTTTTTTGAGACCACCTCATCTTTACAATTTATTTGTAACTTTATCAGTTTACAATATTACAAGAGAAAAAGCCGCAAAATAACTAGAATAAAAACGGAGATGCGAGCGAATCTACACCTCCCAATAAACTGATCATTGAATTTGCCCGATGCATCCAAAATATACACTTGTTCATTCAACTGCTATCAATTTTATTGAATCACTTTGTTTTTTTGAACTGTTACATAAGCTTGTGAAGTTATCTCAATACGTCGCAAAAAGGAAAAGTTGTTAGTGAGGATGATTAAGGAAAATCAAAACTATAGGAAGGAAGGAAGGACCAACAATTTTTTTTCTTCATAAAATATAAATAAAAAATAGAAGCTTAACATAACATGTCTTGGCTGACATAATGAAATGATAAAGGTAATGACCTTGCATGAAGCATTTTTTGTACACTTGGTAGGCCCTTTCATAATAATAGCGTGTCAGTGTTTACGAGAAAATGCAGTCCTATGATGCATTACACTGTATGCCAATCATGCTCCTTGGCAAAATTTTCAAACTGGTAAAAAACCAGCCCTTTAACTACCTCGAAGGGGAATTCTTGAAATGAAAATTTGTAGTTGCATTTTGTTCTACAATGAAGTATGTATGTATTACGCTTCTGTTATTTGTATAGCAATCGTCATCATCATTAAAGTTCTATTGATTAGAGGTTTGGCTAGAAGATCGTCGTAAGCGCAATTACTTGTAATCAAATAGCATGCAAAATTAATGGTTCTACGTAATCTGGTTATAGCTTTTAAATTAAAGACTTTTTACTTTAATGTCACATATAAAAAGCAACTGTGTGTTCTCCTGAGGTGAGATGAAACTGACAAGAGCAATATGAATAGCGGAAGGCCAGGGGTAGAAGATCAAGTAAAAAACGCGATGTGAACTATGCATAGCATAAATACGAGTCGAATTGGCATGCTTCATTGTTTCCATTTGAATTAAAATAATGGTGCATGGTGTTGCATTCTATTCATCTTCATCATCTTTTAAAATCGACAATGCTGTGAAATGGACAAAGCATACAAAGCTATACATTCGTGTTTTTGTCTTGGCTCGTGTCAAATGGTGAATTAGATAACTCTGAAGAAAAGTGGCATCTTCACAGATTTTTATGAGCTTGTAAAGTTGAATTCATACTTGAAATGTCGCATGCAATGCTCATATTCAACTTGTCATTTAGACAGTTTGTATGTGCGATATATAAGTTGCTTGATCAGGTTTTCATTTTTGTGGGCACAATCTTACAGATTATTTATTGCGAGGGTTTCAGCGTTGCGAGTAAATAGGTACAGGTAAAGTGTACGTTACGTACGAATGTCAAGCTCACTATATACTTCCGCAACTTCTGTTTTTGTTTACCACATTATTATTTTTATGCAATATTGAACAAAAGAAAACGGCAGCCGTCTAATTGTTTTGGTCGGTAAATAACAAAAGCCCTGTGCAAGATGCCCATTATTTGCTGTTTGTGTTCATATTCATCATTCATAGCGTCTTTATGGTAAAATCAACATGAACTATTTCGAACTTGACATTTTGATATTGATTGCAAGTTTTGTTGCTGACATTTTATTTTTGAAAATTGAGGTAATAGTTGTTAGTTCTATTTTTTTGAACATGCCTGAGGCAATATTGATCAGCTAGGAGACTATAATTGCCGATGGTATAATATAAAATAGTATAGTAGTCTCATTTTTTACTCTTGCCTTGTTTTTGCCTAAAGAGTGTAGGATGTACTGCATTGTTAAACTCACAGTGTGAACTCACTTCTCAGTTTTCAGCAATTAATTATTATTATTCCTCATTTTAATTATGTAACTCTTATTTTAGGCATTTTAAAAAATAATTGAAGGATACTCGAAATTGATATAAAGATTATAGGAAGTAAGCAATATTATTAAAAATGCGTTATATTACGCTATAACGGCTTTCACTTTTTCAGGATTACAAAATAACCAGAATATATCTATTTAGTAAATTTTTGTTAGTCACTTTCGTTGTAAAATGAGTAGGTAAATTATTACGAAGAATTAATGACACACAGGAGTACCTGCAGTAAAATAAAATTGCAGCAAAAATTATTATCTAATAATTGAATGATTTCTTTTTTATTAGGATCACAAAAATCAGTAATATGTGCAGCATACATAACGGCATGCAGTGTTAATATTATGTATGGTCAAAATAATAACTTTTATTTTGAAGTAAAAATTGAATACGGGCATTTATTGTAGTACTTACTGCAATCACCGAGTTTTCCAGCTCGTTCTGCTTTTAAGTACCTTGGAAGGTGGGATTTTGCATATACTGATTCGCTTACACTATTTTACAAAAAGATAATTTGATTGATATACTTATGAAATAATGATAATTAATAAAATCTGGATTTTCAATAGTTTATGATTTTATAAAATCCAAAATTTACCTCAAAAACAAAGTTATGAATTCCCCCAGCATTCCGAATCCATCTTTCATTGGTATTTCATGTACTTCACATACCGCTCGTTTCAGACATGCTCTTCCGTTTATTCCAAATGAATTAAGCAACTTCTCTAGTCTAGGAAATAATGTCGCGCGTTCTCCTCCTGGAGTGTGTGTTGGTAAAGCCATCACTGGAATGCTGTCACTACTTCGCCCACATCCATGATGATTAAGTTTTTCTAAATTATTTGCAGGTCGATTATTGGAAAGCGCAGTTTTTCTCCTTTCACCAGTATCAGTATCTTCACTACCATCCTCGTCCGAATTTGTCTTGTTGGGAAGCAAAAACGACACGTCAAAGGGCCAGGCATGGTCTTCTGAAGTCCAGCCTAGACCCTGGAACAAAACTGGAAAGACACAATTTCAAATTACTATGCAATTTTGTTTATGTTATGTTGGTAGTTTGAAAATACCCAAAAATGTCCATTCAATCTGCAAGTTTTCAAATGCCATCCAAGTAGATGATTGCTTGAAAATAGGAAATGCTATAATAGGTGTAATGCTCAACGAAGTTTCTGGGGGTAAAATGAGTCTTCTCTTTTTATCTAACCACACTGTTCTACGCGTTCTACCTCTTTGCAAAGGGACTGTATCTTCATCAGACTCATCCTCTTCCATCCTATTGTCGTAGCTTGCAACCATAACTAGTATCAATGTTATTATTACAAATGGACCACCGGGAAAGATAGAATTCATTTTCGAAAGAAAGATTTTGTAATCGAGAGGGGGAGAAAAAAGGTGCAATTTCAGCACGAGCAAAGATGGAAAATGTCGAGAGACCGAAAAGTGAAATAATGCGTACCCTATGTGAATCATTTGGAAAACGCTTTATTTGTACTAATTAAATATACACGTCATTAGACAAACTAACGACTGTGCGTCTAATAGTTGAACACCGCCGATCATCATTATCATTTAGATGACTTCATTAGCCACGCTTCTAGAAAAGAAATAGTAAAATAATGTTTCTTGGAAATGAAGGCTCTTCTACATGAGCAAGCTAATATATCTTGCATTGTATGTACATAAAAGATATTTGTCACCGATAATTACGCTTCAACATGAATTTATTAAAAAATTCAAAATTATGAAAATGACAACGAAAAAAGTGACGAAACACACAAAGCTTGTTTTTCAGTATATGACCACCAATACATTCTCATCATCATGCTTTTGTTTTCGGATGGATAGCAGAAGAGCAATACTTTCATTGGATTGTCGATAATTGTAAGCAAAACTACAACGTTGATTCACGATGTGGAATGATGTACAGTAAAGTTCAGTTAGTTATGATGAACTAATTAAAACAAAAATTTACACAGCCATAATATACCGTCATAGTCATTGTTCATTATATCCCAAATATACCTTCTGTACCTTGTAAACCTAACCCAACCTAACCTATTTAAAATGAGAAAATACTACTTTTTATGGACGCTGTACACAATTCCCGTGTTTTAAAACCTAACGTAACGCTAACAATCACTATGGAACGGCATAGTCCATAGCATGAGGTGACGCCATAATACACATGGAAATCATACCCTATCGAGTCAAATATCTCGGAAACGGGAAGAGACTGCACTCCAATTCTTTGAGAATATTAATCAGCAGGTCAAGTACTATCGAGTGGCATATCTCAATATTCTGAAATGGCAATGTCGCCGTCGTGGGATTATACCCAAATTTCTTACTTAAACTGATTCAAGACTTTTTCAAGTGGTCATTTTGGGTTTCCCTTGTCGGTATCTTTTTTAATTCATGAAATGGATGTGGTAACAATGGTCGTAGTGACTCCAGTCTTCGTAAACTCATTCATTTCGACTGCACCCATTTGTTCATCCAGCATTTTGATAGTTGAAGGCGTACGTTGGAATTCTTACGTGACACGGTGTCGAGTACAAGCAGGGGCAGTTTATTGCAAGAAATTTCATAAAGCTTCATGAGAATGAGGAACTTATAGAAACAATTTTTAAAGAAAATAAGTAGTTCTGATTTCTACAGTAATGAACTTATAAAAGTTGTGCTTGACTGAAGCAAATGAAATATACTCAAATTAGAGAATGTAAGAGATAAAAATTGACTTTATTTTGTCAATTAAGGAAACATTTATTTAACAATGACTTAACCAGCATAGTTACATGATGTGCTAGGACTCGCATTATTGTTTTTCCCACAAATAATAACCCAAAAGTTACTGTCAGCAAGAAAGCAGCTACAGTTAACATTCCAATGTACTCAAAAACATTTGTAGTGTTCCTAGTTTGTTCATCCAACTGGTCGATCATGTTGTGAGTTTGAAACATCACATTAAAAACTAACTCTTTTTTACAATTATCACCTTCGCCATAAATATAATTATTACTTCGTTCATTGTCGAGAAGCAGCCACCTCAAGTTATGAAGACCAACACGAGGTTCACCGCGACTGTTAGGCTGTTAGTTGGTGGGAGATTAAACGTTCACATGACGCCGCCACAGGTTAAGGTTGCGATAATATC
>JAQFXM010003274.1:0-20831 GCA_034693345.1 Entomobrya multifasciata | reverse complement strand
TTCTCAATGCATGTTTTTAGGTATCCCGTGTTGTTGTTTGGACAATCTTCATGCGTGCAGTGGTAGCATTTTACTGCGTTTATACACAATATAAATATATGTATATATATTTTTTAAATAGACGATCTTGAAGAAAAATGCTAATGAAGCTCATTAGTTGAATAATTTACAAGTAAACTATATATTTACTTACGTGAGACACAGGTTTGAATAATAAGAACAAATAGTACCAACACACTTGATACTAAAGCTGCACCAAAAAGGGGTCCTTTAAATATTCCCATATTTCACTGGAAAAGTTGGGAAATTATTCAACAGTTCCCACTGTTGGTGTCATAACATATTTAGGTTAAAACATGGGTTGGGTTAAAACATTTAGTTTTTATGTACAATTTTTCCCCACAAAACGATCCCTTGCTTTCCCTACTAAAAAAAAAGTGTCAAAAGCGGTCAATGTGCAATAAAAAAAATTCTACTAAATTAAACTTTACGGCATATGAATTAAAATATTTATCACAAGTTTTTCTTTTTAAATCGATATCTTTTTTTCATGTTTTAGAAATTGTTGTACCAAATACACGATTTTTTTATATTATGGAAATTTATATTGTATATATGGCTTTGTATTTTTGATGATGCAGATGAACGTTCTAGTTTAAATTCTTTGATCAGCCTATTGTCTTTGTGTGCTTTGTCATTCTTTCATAACCTGACTAAAGCCCTGGCTACAAGTTTCAATTTCCATGACATCAATTACTACGTCGCTTTTCTGTCTATTTTGAAAAAAATTAGAAACAAAAGTTTTAAATGTTTACTTAATACAATTTTATAGCAGATTTTAACAATGTTGTTAATAGTTTGAATTGAAATCGAAAATGAGTATTTTTTATCGTAATCTCAGCGTAGTTTAGTGTTTACATATTTTTATTTCCATTTCACCTGGAGCATCAAGCCCAAAGGACTGGTAGTTGGAGTCAGTGGTGATTTAGGTAAAGGCTTGAGTGACTCTTTTGGTTTTATAGTTATGGGCTGGACAATAAAATTTGACGGGGAGTTTTTAAAGGATTTTGATAAGGAAACGCTGAGGGGCATGGTCGGTAAGGCATCGCCCGCTGGTTTGTCACATCGGAATTAATTTGAAGAGGGAGGTCAACAAGATCAAAATCTCTTTACTATATTTCTAGATGTCGAACTTTTTCCAATTCTGCAAGAATTAGTTGTTCCTACCTCGGGCCATATTTAGTTTAAACTTTACAATCTACTTTAGTCCTTTAACTGCATTAAGGGAAACAATTTTATGGATTTTCGTACAATTGTTACATTTTGCATAATTTGTAGCCGGACAGTTTTTTATAAACAACCCATGCATTAAATTTAATTGAAGGTTTTAATACCTTTGGTTTAACATAAATACATTACTCAACGAAATGTAAGTATACAATTATTGATATTATCTAAAACCACTTTAACAAAAGTTACAGTAGTTGATATAGTCATAATATAATACCTGGCTGGATTAAACCCAATATTTCTACTAGATTTGAATATGCTGATTACAATGGTATTAATTAAATCTCGATTGTTCATGTTAGGTGGATGTGTGACGGAATAAAGCCACGTGTCATGACCCTTACGAACCCATGCACTTCTGCACTCTATTCACTAAAAGTGTTATATTCACTGGTTTACAACTATTTAAAATATGAAAAAAATTGGAGGATAAAAAGTTTCGTGTTATAGATTATATATGACTTTACTTATGTCCTTATGCGATTATTTGAAACCCGACATTCATATAAAATGAAAAAGATAATTAGGGAGACCTTTAAGGATAACTTAGGATATTTAACTTTCTTTAATAGGGAAGTTTCAAAAGAGAATACCATAAAGTGCGAACAAATTTTTGAACAAAAAACGCTTAATTTTTTCAAGATCATCATTTCAAATATAAGCGTTTAAAGTATGTATTCTTGTAAGTACTCATTGTTCAAAATTATAGCTAAAAGAAAAAGCGGATATAAAAACAAGGTTATTTTATGCCAAACTGAATGCAACTCTGTATAATCATAATTTTTTTAGCGAAACCAAATATAATATATTTTTAATCCCGTGAAACATTGTTTCGAAATTCAGTTAAGGTTTGGATTCCCAAACAAAATCATATGCAAACTACACTTTCATTGAAAAATGAATATCTCAGAAATCGAAAAGCTTTCGTTTCAAATCCTCACAAAGAGTTTCTTTTATCTCTGGCCATTCCCTTCAAAATGGAATAAAGAATATACCCAAATCGAAGTAAATAAACCAGTTCAAAAACTAATTCCTTTTGGCATTTCGATGAGCATTTACTTTTTGTTTGGCATAATGTCATGCACAACAAGTGTTGTTATTTCACAAAGACAAGACATTACAAGAGTCCAGTGTGCTGTGCAAATGTTAACAGGAACTGGCATTTTAGCAATAACATTCATAACTTTTTCATGTTTCTTGGATTTTGTTGACATTTCTTCGGCATTTAATCAGTTTTTAACCCTTGCAAACAATTTAGAGAAAGGTAAGACTGTCAACGTATTAACAAATATACATAAAATAATATGCAGCACGTTATTTGATTTACAAAAACTATGGCAAAGCAAATTACATTTTGGTTTTTGTAGAATATGGATATCGGAACGCATATTCAGATTCATTAAATTCAATGGCAATGTTGACCACAGCTGGACTATCTCTTTTTGGTCCTTATCCAATGGTTATTGCTGCAATATATGCTGACATTGATTTTACTTATTATCCACTCGAGGCAGTTCTAACGGATCCTAAATACCGAAGTATTCAAACTGTTTTAATAGCATTACTAATCAGGCTCATTTTTCTCTTTTGGGGTTGTGTTGAAGGATGGAGATTTACATTATTTGGATTTTACTTAGGTTATATATTAGTAGACCGAGTTGTAAAAATCATTGGTGTACTTATGACCCATGTTTTTTTATTTCGAGATTTCTATAGAATTTATGTGTATTTTAAACTTTTATATGCAAAAATATATACAGTTGTAAACGTTATAACATATATTGGACTCAGCATATCGTTTTGGACATTAGTAGCCTGTTACTGGATATGCATTAAGGGAACAGTTGAAAAAGTGTCATTACCATTGTATCTTATGTTTGTTTTAATTGCTGTGCTTATTACTTTGGGATATTCTATTGTGTTGCCTTTAATTTGTAAAACATTTGAAGTGGCTGTACAAATTGTAGAGATACATAAGAAAAAGGCTTTGTTTCGATTTGTCACGAGAAAGGAATTCACAAATAGGGTAAACGTATTGCGAGTTAAGAGCATTCAACCAGTTCAACTGAAGTATGGTATGTTTTGGACTATTCGAACGGTTTTTTTTGGGGGAATATTTTTGGCTGATTGTGAATCGAACGTTTGATGCTATTTTAGTTGTAGATTTTTAGTAAATATATATTTGATGTTAAATGGGAGGACTCATGGTTCATAGTCCTGATTACATTCGAAGCTCTCTGAATGACTTACTTTTTTTCATCACCACAACAATAGGCTGTTGAAAGTCTGGAGGTTGGAATTAACGTTTGACATTATGCTACTCATTCTGATGTTCCTGTTCAATAATATCTTACGTATGTAAAAATGTATTCTGTAATTGTGGCGTCACTTATGATATGAAGTAAATGACGAGAGGTTCGATGGAGTGATAGTTATATTTAACTGGAAAGATAAGTCTTTATTTAATGGAAAGACACAGGCTACATTGTACAAGAATGGGTGACAAAGTAAGAGTAAGAGAATGAATATGATGTGTGCAAGTGGGATCAAGCTTGCTTCTTCTGACGAGCTGCCTGTCTTGCATGCCGGTGCGGTGGAGGTTTCCTATTGGTTGGAGCCTGGCTGTCTGCCGCACTGCTCAGGAGGAAAGCCGCGTCATTATGGTGGGGCATCATACGACATGATACCTCAGTAATTATAAAGTATAACAAACAATACTAAAGTTAGACAATTTCGTAATCAACCGCATTAAACATATAAAAACATAACGTTCCCTACAGCCACTGTCGTCTATTTGGACTACTTGAATCCATTCGGGGGAAAATATAATTGCTTGACTTTGAATCGAATATGCTTTATCATCACGATTGTAAATTTACAGCAAAATATTTACAAGAACCGAAAACAAATTTACGTACATACATTGATTACAAATGACAGGCTTGGAAAACTAGAACAAGGCTAATATGTTGTTGTGTGTACATCACTAATAATAAATGTCAAGTATAGTTTTAGAGAGCTTAATTACAATGTGTAAACCTTCTGAAACTTATCAAAGGCCAAATAAAGGAATATCTATGTGACTATATGATTATGCATGACACTATATTGCTTTACTAGATTACAAATAAATTGCATTGATTATTTTTTGAACAACATTAAACATTATTACAAACAATTTTCCAAGGTATCTTAATATGCACTTATTTGTTTTTGTTAGCTTAAAAAATTATAAGCTTGAATTAAAAATCCTTGCATTTGATTTTTTACGATTTTTAAATAATGTGGAACGAGTATCAATGTCCTTAGTGTAATATATGACTCTTATTTTACTTCACATATCTACAATTACCAGAACGAAAACAGTATTAAGTATCTAGTAGGTTACAAAATCATTAGCAAAATATTTTCCTCTCATTTTTGAGCACCATACAAATATTAGTGATTAAAAGAAAAACCCAATGCCAAGCATCACAAGCGTATTTGAATTGCAATCGTCTCAATACGTTTCAACTACGTTTCTAACACAAAATTTCTGCAAAATGACAAAAGTGATTTCCAATATCGAAAAACTGACATTTCAGCTCCTAATGAAAATATACTTTTACATGTGGTCTTATCCACTAAAATGGGATCCAAGTTTTACTCAACTTGAGTTAAATGTACCTCTTAGAAAACGTTTACTATTTGGTTTATCGATAAGCCTTCTTTTTTGTTTCGGTGTTATGGCGTGTATAACAAGTATTCTGGTATACATAAGGACTAATAGCAGATTCGAATGTACCATGCTAATGATCGTAGGAATGTCAGTCTTAACCATAACTAGTATACAATTGTTATGCTATAGAGATTTTACAAGTATATTTTCTGCTTTTAATGAATTTTTACCTTTAGCACATAAAATTGAAACAGGTATTTGAGAAATATAATAAACAAAACTTATTGAGTGATATATTATAGCAGCTATTTGACATTTATTCAATTTGCAGATTATCGAACTAATTCAAGAAACTTACGAAATGGCCTAATGGATATATTCATACCTATAGGTCTCATATTATCAGCAGCAGTAGTTCCATTTTTTCTAACAATTTCCGCTCTATATGCTGAAATCGATTATGTGTATTATCCACTCGAATATATACTCCCAGATCCAAAATACAGAAGCTTGAAAACCATCATTGCAGCACTGCTTATTCGATTTGTTTTTGTGTTATGGGGGAGTTTAGAGTGCGGTCGATCCGGTTCAATTTTTATACTTTTATTTCTTATGGTTATTAATCGCATTCTTAGAATTTTGAAAACATTAATGTCACAGGTCTACACATTTTCGGGCTTCTATTACAATTATATATATATTAAGTTGTTATACAATAAAGTAGAACGATTAAGTTGGACACTGACCTATATTGGGCTTAGTACAACGTTTTGGACACTAGTTGCATCGTGTTGGATTGTTGTAAAAGCGGATATAGAAAAAGTTACTTTACCCCTTTATTTTGTGTTTGTTTTGGCTGCAGTAATGGTTTCTGTAGTGTATTCCATAGCGTTACCAATAGGTTGTAAGGGATTAGAAATGGCAATACAAATTGTTAGTCTACATGTGTTAAGGGCTAGATTGCGATATACAACGCTAAGATGTCGACTATTTCAGTCTGAAGTGAAGAAAATCAAAGCCATAAAACCAATACAACTTATGTATGGTCTGTTTTGGCCAATACGAATGACATTTTTGGTTAATTGTATTGCGTACTTTTGATGCCATTTTGATTGTCGACTTTTAAATTTAGTTTCTACTGAAAAACTTTTTCTGAAATAAAATGTTTTTGTACTAATTGAACGACTTCAAGTTTGACAGGCAATTTAGGAACGACCAAAAAAAACAAGTGAAAAAGATGAGCAAATATGCTGAGATCGGAAAAATGTTTTAAGAAGTAGTAAATTTCATTAAAGCGCAGTAGTGCCAATCATTAACCTGCATTTTGATAAATGTCTCCTATTAAATATCAAATCAAAGGATGGGTTTAAATCTTGTGTATTTAAAAGCACGCCTTACTTTTGTAGTATTTTAATAATGACAATATTAAACGAATACATAAAAACGATTTACGTAATGTCAAAAAGATTGTCAAAACTAATTACAGCTATTTCAAGTTCTACTACTTTAGCAGGCCTGAGTCCTAGTCCTATCTTTTAACACAGGCACGTGACTTTCATATGTTAAAAGGTAATAAGAGAGCTCAGGCGCGCCAAAGAAAGAGAATTTGAACTAGGTGTGACTATATGCATAATACTCAAAAATCAAGTTCGCATTTAAAGGTATAAGGTCTTTAGTTGCATGTGAAGTGTCGAACATTTTAAAATTTTACAAATTGTCATTGAAAAATTGTCATTATCAGGTAGCGTTGATCTAACAAATAAATCAGTTACTTCAAGCCATTTATTTTCCAACTACACACACTTAAAACCTTTTAGAATCATGTCGCACGTAAAATGAGCAAAGAGTTGTTATGTCATTAGGCAAGTTTGGGAAAGGATATAATAATTCAAGATGCAAGAATAAATATACAATTTACGTCAGTACTTTTTCGTATGTGTTATACCTCTTAAATAAATGATTTTCCTATGCACGTTCAAAAAACAGAAGCTCAGCTTGTCCAAATATTTGTTTAAATTTGACGCTTACACTTTTAAAATTGTTTATTTTTAATTTTACTGAATAATTGTTAGGATTCTAGGACGTCAAAATTCTAGGACAATTTAAAGCACTAGTTCTTATCCACTGAACAATATTTTGTAACCCAATACCACGCAACACATTTGTTTAGCTGGTTTTTCATTTCTAATGTTGCTTTTTTGATATGCCAATATAAGCCTAAAGTTAATAAGCTTGTAAATATAATTTTAAACAGCTTTCCAATCTAAAATGATCTTTTAACTAACACAGGCAATTTATTTTCAGCTTTCAGTTGAATCACAAATAGATCAAAGGTGCAATGAGATTAAGTTAAGAGCAAAAAGTTGACAGTTAAGTTTGCCACCAAATCCATACAAATAAGTGGTGTCTGTTGATCCAAAAAATTTAAAGGATCGAACCTTGCCTTAAAAGCTCCACAACTTTTATAAAATCTTTGTTTCCACTTGAAATGGAACCTGCTTTGTTGTCCATTCTTGTAAGAAATTATCAAGTTCTTCTTCAAATTTGCAAAAGTCTCACATGATTTTTTATACAATTTTGCCAAGCAGCCAAGACTTGCTACAATCAACAAACCGCTTTCAAAAACAACCGTACCAGCAAACGATATAACTTGCATGTTTTCCGGCGTCCAAGGCAATCGAATTAGTAGAGCATTACAAATTGCTGGTAAAATTGTACAAACTGTAAACGTATTTACCAGTAAGTTACCTCGTTGTACATGGTTCAAAAGTTGCAACAAAACTTGTATATTTCTATATATTAGCCCAGTTTGATAAACCGCATTACCATTGCTTTCAGATTTTGTACAAATTTTAAAATAAACATCCAGAAATTTACAAAGTTCAAATGGACAAGGAACCAGAAGTCCTGCGACAATGAATAGGCATGTGTACAAACCAAATGACATTGCCCACTGATTAAACAGAAATATTCCGAATTTGAAACCAAAACTTAAAAACTTCTGGAATGGTCCTTGTTGAAAAATGGAGTTCCAAATTTCGTGTGAACATTCTTGCAAAAGCCAGTATCCTGCTAAACTTGGTTTGCAAGGCGATTCCCAATGTATTCCGTAGTAGAAATTAATCGGTGTAAAAAATAGGCCTGGCAATAAGCCATAAATGTATCCCAAGCTGAGCTTTTCCAGTAATGTGGCTTGGTTGTAATCAGCAACTGATTGTATTTCGTTTTGATACTTTTCTGAAAATTCAATTATTCCGTTGACGTAAAGGCGTATATTCTCTGTGCCTTTTTTGAGAGAATATTGTTGCATTGGAGGGCCAATAAAATGAAATATTACAGCGGTGAATATAAATTTGTCGAAGAATTTAAAAGATTCTGCAGATTTACCGGAAAAGGAATGTATAGCTTGAAGGACAATGAGTATAACAAGGCAGTATTGTAAATGGGATTTTCGAGTTAGAGTTTTATATGCTTTTGGGAAATTTTCAACGTGATAAAGTCTTCGGGCTTTGGGATCCCATCGTAGTAAAATGCTGGATAAAAGGGATGCTTTTTTGCAAGCTAGGTTAAAGTATTTCAAATGTTTTAGCAACATTGTAGTACAAAAATATATTGTGGTCTTGACTGATGTAGGTTTAATTTAGAAATGAGTTTCTTAAGGAAAAACTTTTATAAAATAAAGCAAGACGGCTTGGTTGAACGACTTAAATTATTTCTTAGTTTTTGACGTGCCATAGTCGATTATCTATCTAAAGAAGAGAAAATAGACACTTCTATAATATTTAAACTCAGTTTTATAGAAGTTACGTGTATGGGTTTAATTGTTCTCAAAATGCAGTAATAAAATATTCTACAAAATAGCATTTTAAAAGCAAGGCGACACTTGGTCGCGTAGTATATAGAGTCACTTGTGATATTTATAAATCAAATATATATTCGAGGAAAACTAAATTTCAATTCTATTTTGCCAGTCAACTTGAATTTAAGCAAGCTCACATGACAAAATTTTCTTAAGAAGTCAGAATTTTTTGACATGCAAATGCTCAAAAATCAAAAGCTATAGCCACATAAATATGCTTGAAGAAATGGTTGTAAAAAATTAACCAAATTCAACACGAGCAAACATGAGACAAATATTAGTTTTAATATTTCATTTGGTCTTAAAGCACTGGTCGTGTCTGAAATGAAATACTGATGAGAAATTTGACGTCATTAAAACACTTGCGTCAGTAAGGACAAAAAGTTGTATAAGGGATCTGTCAAACTATGAACTTTGTTCCGTAACACACTTTCTTAAAATGAATAAATTATGTCGTTGGTTCGTTTGATGTAAGAATTGTAATTTGAGCAAAGTAACTTTTGTATGGCAATTTAAAAGACATGGTCTTCTTTCATAACCGAAGCAGTTTTGTAGTATGAATAACACTAAGTAATTGCAATAGTCTTACAAAAGAGTTGGAACATTATTGCTGGTTTTGTAACACTCCACTTTTATAAGCTATAGAAAACAAATGTGCATGACATAAGTTTCGTGTTTTTAGTGCACCTTGAAGTTTAAATTTGGGCACAATCAATCACATATTTTAACTATAATATCGAATGAGAAGTAGGGGCCCAAAGTAAAGAGGAAAACCTTTCATGGAATTGAGTAACACGGCTTGGTTGAGTAACTTGAATTAATTCTTAGTTTTTGACGTTCCATAGTCGATTATCTGTCTAAAAAATAGAAAATGAACACTTTTGTAAAATATGTAAAGAGAGTTTAATGGAGGTTACGTGCATGGGTTTAATTGTTCTGAAATGTAATAGTAAACTATTCTATGAAATATCATTTAAAAAGCCAGGTGACACTTACGCGGGAACTTAAAAATGCGCCGCTCGCAAACCAGCAAGTGAATAGTCGATTCTGGGTCATTTTTAAGCGTAGATAACCTAAGGATTCTGTAATCCTTTTTGTGTAAAACAAATGGATATACCACATAGATGCACATTATTTAAATAATAACGTTAAGCTGTAATTAATGTTTAAAATAAATAAACGTTTGTTGGTAGTTTTGCCAGAAACCATTACTTTAACTTTGTTTCGTTTTCAAATACAATTTTCCGGCCTAAATTATTGAATTCTGATAGATCGATAAGGCCTTTGGCAAGAAGGGTTGATTATGCATAGCTTAGAAAGAACGTTAAGTGCTCGTAGTAAATTCGTTTATGTACGTTAAAAAAGGATTGCAGAATCGTAATCTACGAGCAAAAATGACCCAGAGTCGACTATTCACTTGCTGGTTGGCGAGCGGCTTTTTTGAGTTCCCTAGTTAGTCGCGTTGCAAATAAAGTCCCTTGAATTATTTATAAAAAAGCAAGATACATTTGAAGAAAAGAAATTTTAATTCCATTTTTGTCAAAAAGCTGTTAAATTTTATATCAGTGAATTGAAACTAGCTGTTATAACAGAAAAGTCTTATGAAGTAAGAAAAATATTACAGGCAAGTCTTTAAATATTCAAAGCTATAGCGATATATATGCTCGAAGAAAAGGTAATGAAGTATTCATGAAAATTCAACACGAGCAAGCATGAGACAAGTGTTAATTTTACTATTACAGTTGGGTTTAAAGCACTGGTCGTGTCTTTAATTAAATACTCATGAGAAATTCGACGGTATTAAAGCACTTGCGTCAGTAAAGACTAAAAGTTGAATAATCTATCTGGCAAAACCTTTGAGTTTTGTTCCGTAATATGTTTTATGAAAAGGAATGAATTATGTATTCGTTTGATATAAGCAACCCAATTTCAGCAAAGTTGCTTGTATATGTAACATTTTAAGAGCCATGGCCGTCTTTCATAACTGAAAGAGTATTATGGTAAAATAACACGTATTAATGATTATTGTATTACCAACAAGTTGCAACGTAACGTAGACCTGGTTTTGTAACAGTTCAGTTTAATGTGTTATATGAAACAAATCAGTACATGAGTTTAATGTTCTCAGTGAACCATCACTTTTAAAATTAGAAAAAAATATTTTAAGAATAATAGCCCGAATGAACTAGAAAAGGCTGCATAAAATAAACTTAAAATTTTTAATACCGGCTCATAAAATCGATTTTTAGTGCAACTATGTAACAGATTTCTTATAAACTCATTAACAAAAATCTTTTAAATGAAAATATTAATATTATAAATGAAAATAAATAAATCATTTGCTTTTTACAAATTTTAATTATAGTTAACTTTCGGAGACAGCGCGAGCTACACATGCAAGCAAAGTGCGACAACTTTGACTCCTCTATAAGTGCAAGAGCTGGTATTCTGTGAAAAGTCTCGATTAGCATTTAATTTAAGAAAACAATAAGACTTAAACTAAATAAATATTTTAGCAAGACAATTTATCCAAAATTAATTTAGTTTTCATGAAACACAGCGTAAGGGAGCTTTTGAGAATGAATTGTTAAATGTTACAATCCAGACTATTACAAACATGTCTTTGTAAATCCCTAATTTGAAATGTATTCACTCATATCTTTTTCAGCTAGATATTTATCTATAGAGTACCTTGCGTTAATCAATTAGATATCATAAAATATATTAGAAAATGGAATTATATTTCTTCAATATTTTTGCTACCGTAACTCAGCATTTGGGTCCAGAATCAATTCAAAGAAATATCATCCCAGCAAAATATTTGATCATATGGTTTATCATAGATTCAAAGTATGCATTCTATTGCACTACATTATACAAAAATTCAACAATAATTGATAATCCAACAGAAAAATGTTTGGATTCGAAAGCAATCACGAAGGAACATAACAACATTTTCTTAGATAGCCTTGTCATATTTTTATGAAATACTACACTTGCCTTTATAAAATCATGTGGTAAATGTCAGCTCTCTACGGGCAGTTGCTCTGAAAATACATTTTTAAAATTTCAACGTCCACTAAAAGGAGTTGCACTAAAGTACTTCGCAAGTACGAAATTTCAGTGGAAATCAAAAAATCACAAAATGCGACTTTTCATTTATAAATTAGAATTTAAGAAAAAGTTGCAACGATACTTATCCACAAAAAGTTGGATCTATAAGCAACAAATTACACCGCGGATTTAAGTTAAATCCAAATAATCATGCAAGTAAAAATAATTCTTTGGAAATGTTTTACAATAATATTCGTTTTACAATATTAGTCTTAGCCAACTCTATGTTTTTAGAAAAACTACATTTTAAAAATCGAAAAGAGATAATCAATACCAAATACTAATACATATATGGTAATTACATATTTTACCATAAAGAAAAACACCGACTTCAAAAAATAATAATGCTGAAAATAATTGTGTTTTTGCTTCCATAAATATTAGATAAGTTATTTTACTTCAGTAAGAATAACAGGAAGTTTTGGTGAAGCATTGGTGGGAAAAACAATTAAAATTCAGGCTGAAATATTGTTATCAGCAAAAACCATCCTCTAAAAAGTAATTTATTCCTCAAATACCATATTATCGTGCTATTCTAAATTAGTTTTTTTAATTCTAAGCCTTTTCCTCATACCAACCCAGTTATCATCATATTTAGATATATTTCTTGCCACTGCTAAATAGCTACTTCTCATTTCTTGCCCATACATTTCGTACACTCTCCAATATGTCTAGAATGGAAATATTACTCTTTATTTTATTTGTCACTTTTCTTTACTTCCAAGTTTCTATCGGTTCACTTCTAAACTTGCAAATATACTCAAAGAAATATGACCACTGCAAAATATTTCTAATTCGAGACACCAAACAGTACATGCCTCCGCCACACTTTCCAAACATACAAATTACAATTCAACCCCTAAACAATATCATCACAGAAAACTCGAATAAGATTTACAATCCCACTTTGTTCACTTGGATTGTCAGAGATTCAGAATACATATTTTCACAACTCAAATACCACGAAAATGCGACATCAACCATTGTACAATTCAATGAGAAATATTTGCATTCAAACATTGATTCAAAAGCCTCCTGCACCCTACTGTTTACCGACACTTCTCAAGTGTTTTTTGGAATAGCAACTCCTACAACTTGGAACGAAGAGTTAGTGTTCACAAAACTATGGGGCTATTGGCTGAGCTACATCACTTTCAATGGAAGAATACCAATACAACCTGAAAGCACTATTTGCATAGCCCTCACAGGATTTCCACCGTTTAATTACGGTACAATGACACATCATGATACTGCATTTAATGCCCCGTTTCTTTTAATATTTGCCCATAGATTAGTAGCAGAAGTTCAAATTCTAAGTGGAAATTTGCATTATTGGTGGTGGGTCTGTCGATTTTGCAAAGTAGAAAGAAACATTTATTTTGATCTCGAAATATTCACTGGAAATTTGAACGAACCAATTTTACATTCGTTTTCACCAATAACCTTGTTTCAAAATTTACATCCATTACACCCAATGCACCAAAGTTCTAAACCATTTTTAAATGCTGTAATCTACGGTCAAATGCCAAGTCTTCAAGGAGTCAAAAAAATATATTGTGAGATTCCTACTCAATATATAGTAAAATATTCACTTCATGTATTGGTCAAACATTTGCCCGGATTTGAGACAGATTGTGTACACCCAGACGCTACAACAATTAATGAATTAGCAAGAAAAATCAATTTTACAGCATATTTTGGATATATTAATTTTTTCTGGCGAAACAAATATTTTCAAGCTCATCTTTCAACAGGTACTATGAACCAAGAGACTTTTATTGAATTTCTTACAAATTCGAACAATATTTTGCAGTTGGATTCCTCTAAGTTAGGATTGTACTATTGTGAGCAAAGAACTACGCCGGTATTTATTAATATTTTCAAAATTTTGGGCGAACCCTTTGATATATTTTCTTGGATTAGTGTATCCTTGTCTTTAGTATTAATATATGTAATGTTTCAATTTACGTCGATTGATTTCGTAAGTAAAATTAGTGAATACAGACCTTGCACTTTTAGTTCAGCATTATTTCAAATTGTGCAACTTTTGTTACAACGGACTATCAATATGAGTAGATGGCGCCACAGAGTTATTTTTCTTTTTGCGTTTACCTTCATTGAATTTTTCTTCATGTCTTCAGTAACCGAAAAAATTATAGTACCTGGGTTGCCATATATTATGAAGTCTTTGAACGAATTGTTTAAAAACGAGTATAAATTAAAGGGACCTTATGATGAACGAAGAATCATGCATGATCCCATAATTGAGGAACAAATGGGACGTAAAAATTTAATTGAAAAGGTTCAACAAAGTTTGGTCGCGGAAGGTTTTAAAGAAAATGTGAACTGTCTAACAAGCGACAAATATTGGTGGCCTATGAGACTAGAGCGTGGGGAATCGAGTAGATTTAGAAAAGAAATAAAACACCGTCGTGTACCGTTGTCACATAAGTATAAACTATATCAAGACTGCTCGAAAGGTGACTTAACTTGTGAAGATCAGATTTGTCATGATGTCCCAAAGCAGTATGGGTATAATATGGAAATACTAAATGTATATTCCAAAGTTAAGAGTAAACTGAGTCCGTATATGAATATCTTGTTGTATAATAGCGGTATTCGAAACTTTTGGATGGGATTGGATGTGGAACTTTTAAAAAGACGCAAAGAGATGACATTAAAGAGTGGAGACAAAGTTACAAAAATGTCGGTTAGGGATCCCCGCTTTCTGGCAATTGTGCAAATGTCGGTTTTCGGGTTAGTTTTTGCAATTCTTGGTTTTATTTACGAGATTACTTTGGTAAAATTGGTGATTTGGCTAAAGGTAAGAGAGATAATTAAAAATGGTTGGAATTTAAGTATTGTTAGGGTTTTAATCTGGTTTTATTTAGTAAGGCACAATTTCAAAGCAATTTTTCACAAGTTAAGATTCAAAAAATTTCGAAATAAGCAAGTTCGCATGGAATAAATAAATGAGTAAACAAATTTCTGAATATATTGTATTTCTAAATTTGGGAAAAGGCTGAATGCAGGAGAAAAAATCAAAAGAAAAAGAAAATATAAATATTGTAAATTTGTTGCCCTGCTTCTGTATATTTAAGCACTATTGAAATTTAATTAACAATTCCCAATTACGCAAACTGAGAAAACACGCAAAACTAACACGAAATAAATTATTATAAAAATGATTATCTTATGAATGTAGTAAATGTACAATAATAAAAGATTTAATAACTAACATTTCTTATGTAATTAATTTTAACACAAGAAAAGTTCAGGTGTTTTGTTTATCACCATTGGCTAAACAAGTTCCAGGTTTCAGAGTTAATTGCATTATAGTCAGCTTAAGAAACTAACAATGCATATACTACACAATATTGAAGGATTACAATTATTTTAGTTCATATAAAAACGTATTTGAACGATCAATGATTTCCTAGTGTTCGTTATAAATGCAGGCATAAGTTTATCGCCTTTCATTGACTAAGCCAATGTATTATTACAACGAATCATTTACACGAGAAAAATACAGTTTCCTTTCCTGAAAAATTTAGGTTTCACTTCTGAGATTAAAACTTGCGGTGTTCCTTATGTAAAAACAAACATTGTCACTTAGCGGAAAATATTCATAATTAAGTGCAAACTAAATATCCATATTCATTTTATGTATTTTATTTCAAACGAATATTTTATATGGTCACTAACTAGGTGTGTTTAGCCCTACGCTCCATACATATATATTTGCTTGCAGGTTACTAGACATAATTCCTAGTTAAATAAGCATACGTTTACTCTTGAAAAGACATTTTTGTCAAAATAATACTAAAAACGTGCAATTTTTAAATATTTCACAAACCAAACATAAATGTAGTTTGAGATTTACTTCGTGATGGTACCCATTCCATTCAAATAGTCCTCACACTTATTAGGTGCCAAAATAGAAACGATGTTTTAAAACTATTTAGAGCTAAATTGTACAATATTTTCAGTAAAATGATCCATATAACTCTGACTAATCACTTAAAAGTTAGCATCTTTAAGAACATAACATGCATAATAAAAAATCTAACATGCAGTTTACTACTGTAATAGAATATGGCTAGATGCAAAATAAATACAAGTATGTCAAATGTTCGATTTACAGAAAAATGAATGCGGATATTTAATTTGCCCTTGAATACGAATATTTTCCACATAGTGGCATGTGAGACTCGGAGCGGCACCAAAGTCACTTGTACTATTTCCAAAAAACAGAATACATTTGAGAAAAATAAATCTCAATCGCATTATGAATTATCATAGATATAAAAGTATAAATTTTATCGTATTGCATTATACAAAAATTCAGCAACAATTGAACATCCAACCGAAAAATGTTTGAATTTGAATGCACTTACGAAGGAGCATCGTATGTTTTTCATAGATTGCTTTGATATTTTTATGAAATACTACTCTTACCTAGATAAAACCTTATGATAAGTACGGCTCTCTAAGCACAGCTTTCGGAAAATCCGAGTATCCTTTTATAAATTAGAATGATTGTCGAAACCAAGTAGCAACGATATTAATAAACAAAAAGTTGGATCAACAAATGACAGCCGAGGACAAAAGTAAATTTTAACTAGATCTGCACGCAACAATAATTCTTTGGAAACAATATTTCTAAATAATATGCGTTTTAAAAACAAGTGTTAACTTACCGATGTAAAATCTATGTTTTTTGGAAAACCTACATGTTCTTTCTGGGGGATGTTGGACTACAAATACCAGTTTCTCGGTGGTATCGCACGGGTCCCGTACTGTCCAATCTATCTAATTTTCTCTGTTTCGCAATTTAAAACACCGGATGGTCGGACTGCCCTAAACTAACTAAACCTCCAATGAAATGCCAATCCTTTCAAATAACTGACAATCAAGGAAAAGGTTCACTGCTTAAGGTTCTTTATTGTGAATTACAATTGAGCAAATTCAGTTTACAGTGATTTTTTTTATATTACATAATGACGTAACTTGATGTACAGAAAATTAGCTTATTTTTTCTCTGTACTTTCGACGTTCGCTCTCTGCCAGCCAAACGCATACTAACTCTCTCTCCTTTCTTCTCTCTTCTTTTTGCTTCCAACTCGAGGCCGACGTATCTTCAACGTTGCGTACAGCCAAGCAGTCTGGAAGATCCTACATACTTATATACTTTATACACATTCATATACATTTTTACACTACATACAACAAACCATGCATGTACATAGCATTCCATACTTAACTACACAAAAATATATCAACTACAAATTCATAAAACACATTTTCATCTGCACAACAACATTTAGTACACTTGTATGGCTTTTCTCCAGTATAAACACTCACATGGCATTCCAAACTTCCCGTTGTAGAAAAACGTTTTCCACACAAATTGCATTCGTGCTCCTTGTTTTGTTTATGAACTTGATTGATATGCCCTCTTAGGTTTCCGTGTCGAGTTAACGATTTCGCACATAATAGACACGTGTAAGTTTTCAATTTAGTATGAACCACCATGTGCTTACTCAAATTACGTTTGTCGGAATACATTTTGTCACATGTTGAGCATTTATTCCCCTTGAAGCCATTATGCAAATCCTTATGTTGCTGCAAATCAGATTTCCGTGAAAATGTTTTAGGGCAAAACTGGCAACGGTATGGCTTCTCTCCAGTATGTGATTGAATGTGATATTTCAATTCTGTTGAAGATCCCAGGAACTTGTGACATAAGGCACATTTGTACGGTGTTTCTATTAGGTGTGTATTCAAATGTCTTTTGAAGTTAGATTTTTGGGCCAAACTTTTTCGGCAATGCTCACATCGAAATTCTGCAATTCCACTGTGAAGTAGCTGATGTTTTTGGAGAATCGATCCAGTGGCGAACGATTTTTTACATGTAGTACACTTGTAAGGCTTCTCTTGTGTTTGCATTCGTATGTGAGTATTCAAGCAGCTACTCGTCGCAAAGGCTTTGTAACACAACTTGTAGGTGTAGGGTTTCTCGTTTATATGTCTTCCGTAGTGAGTAAAAAGATCCTGCTTAGAATTAAGACAGCTTTTACAAAATAAGCACTGGTAAATTTCAGAACGAACTTTACGGTGTGCAACTAAATTTCGCTTTGAAAGAAATAATTTTTCACAATCAACACACTTAAATGTTTTTGGTGCCATCTCAATGACACAATAAAATAGTTGTATTTGATGACACTATGATTTGTGTAAACTGAAATCTTAAGTGGTTAGTTCCGTAAATAAAAAATTGTCAAAGATCTTTTTTACTTAAACTGGCACGTGCTAAATTTTTGACTGCAATCAAATTTCTTCTTTAAGTGTTCACTCAAATTTAGCTTTCAACTGTAAACTTCAATAATCAAACAATTTCCTATAGTTAAGGTATAATGTTCAATGTTTCTAGAATAACCGAAAATAAAAGTAACCTTTCTTGATCAGTATACCTCAAACGAAATGTTCTATAAAATGTTTTTCAGCAATCCTTTAATTTCAATCGCGAATATTATTTTTGCTGTCAGTATTACAGAATACATTGAAACACTCTACATATAGCCTTACTCGTTACTTTTGAGTTATGTAATGTTGTCTCTGTTGAGCTGTTTGCATGCTCCGTATTCAATATATTTCCTGTATTATTAAAAGCACACCAAGCTGGTAACATAAGCACACATGTAGCGAATATACTAATTACATGCATTGCATACATACACGCCATCCGGGTGTACTTTCATAACAGAATATTTGTTCTGCTTTGCTTAGATCGAAGCTTTTACAGACGAATTTATTCGCTCTGAGAAATAAGTCCCTATTGAACGAGTGTTAATACAAATGTGAACCTAGTTGTTACCGTAAAATGTTTTTTAGTCCAAATATGAAGCCGTCAGAACTGATTTGAAAATGCAAAGAAAAACAAAGTACCAGATTAAATGTTTAGTCACGTACACACGGATTTCCGCCGCATTTGTGTATTATAAATACGAATATATACCCTGAATTCAATTATATTTGTTAAAAATCTGAATGCCAATCCTATTTGCCTGAGTATTCTGTGTAATCGTTAAATATTCTAAATTCTTAAGCAAGATGTCTCAGAAATACTATTGAATATTCATGTCCAGCACGCATCTTAATATTATGAAACAAAAAATTGCTTCGTTCAACGTTCTTGCTTTGTAGTTCACAGAAAACGAAAAGGATGTTTTTGCGGATTTATCAGCTTTTTTAAAATAAAAACCATGCATGCATATTCATTGCGTGGAAAATACTTCTTTTATGTAGATATGAATGAAAGGTACTTTAAATTCTTCCTCGTTCATCTTGTGCACGTGTGAATATGTGTGAATCTTTTTCCATCGTAAACATGAGAGACGGGAAACTAATTGACACGCCTTTTGCATGCACGACAATATCGAAGGAACACATATATTCATACAACTTGCTTCCATCGAAGTAAGTACGTAAAAGGTTTTTATATATATCATGTAATAATGCAAGTACATTGCATGCTTACAATTAAAATCACGTAGTTACAGAAAAAACTTCGGTTTGAAGTCTTTTTGCACTCGGTTGTCGTCAAGAAAGTACTCTCTGCTGATTACAAAAATTATTTTGCACAAACCATTAACTAAAAACGAATGAATGTTTTTTTCTTCTACCTGATCGGTGCTGAAATTTGAGAATTGAATAATTTTAAGGCTATAGCTCTTGCTACCTGGAAAATTAATTAGTACTAATTAGATATACATTTTTGTTTTCATTTTATTTAAGTTCACTAGCTAACAACTGAACTCGTCAATTGGCTCGCTGAAAATTGACAGGTCATCACTTGAATTCGGCTTGAGGATACGGCAGGGGCGAAGGCGAGATGGCGGTGATTAGCTATTTTGGCATCAAAAATAATTACAGAAAAAGCAAGAGGAGGTCAATTTAAACTACATATTAGCAATAAACATTAGTCAAACATGTATGACTGAATTATTAATTGAGATTGGTCATATTTAGGTCTTCTGAAACTAGTCTCGTCGTCATCGCCGTACGTTTTCCCAATTAGTTATTCAGTGTCCATCTCATTTTCCCAAGAAATCTTTCTATTTTTGTTTACAAAATAAAACTAAACTACTGACTACATAATAGATACATTGGGCAGCAAATTATATTTTTGTAAAATATCATCGTAGTTAACAATTTAAGTAAAATTTATATCATAAAATTTTTTGTCTCCCTTTTTTCTACTATTATAAAAAATTGGCTACTCTTGGCTAAGTATCAAATTTTGTTACAATGCAAATCTTTGTTATTTGTGAATTTTTAAATGATTGCTCAATGTGCCTGAGGTGCTAAAAGCAGCAAGACATTTAGTACACTTGTGTGGCTTTTCTCCAGTATGTACTCTTACATAAATATCCAAATGGCACCTTTGAGAAAAAGATTTTCCACACAAGTTGAATTTGTGGTCCTTTATTTGCTTATGTACACAGTTCATATGCGTTTTTAAGCTTCCGTGTTGAGTAAACGATTTCGCACACAATTCACATGAGTAGGCTCTCAGTTTATTATGAACCACCATGTGCTTATTTAAATCACTCTTTGTATAAATGCTTTTATTGCAGGTTGCACATTTATGCCGTTTGATGTCATTGTGGATATCCTCATGTTGCTGCAGAGTAGAATTCTGTGAAAATGTTTTGGAAAAAAACTGACAGCGATATGGCTTCTCTCCAGTATGAGCTTGATAATGAATTTTCAAAGCGGTAGAAGAGCCCAGGAACGTGTTGCACAAACTGCATTTGAATCGTGTTTGTAATGTAATGTAATGTAATGTAATGTAATGCGTTGTTATTTATTCAGTGCTATCCGAATTCAGTCTTTACAGTCTGATTT
>JAQFXM010003273.1:0-20832 GCA_034693345.1 Entomobrya multifasciata | reverse complement strand
CCAGTACTTCGGCTTCCTCGGGCATGCGATCCATTTCCCCAATCCCCCACGTCTATTAATTGCCATCTCTTTCCCTGGATTGCAATTCCCCCCATGACCAGTCATCTGCTTTTTCCTATCCGCATCTTTGACGTCATCAGGATCCTGGTGGCACAGGAAGTTGGATTCCATCGGGGGGTCCCCTTTTATGGGAACATGCAGCAGCGTGTTGTGACCTCTGCTACATCCATTAGCTTGACATGTCACCACCGAGTGACAATCTTTGATGGAATGGCTGGTCCTCAAACAACGGAAGCAAAGCGTCTTCCGCTTCACCAGTTTCCACCGCTCCTTAATTCCCAGCTTCCTAAATTTGTCACAGTTTAGAAGGCTGTGACCCTTTCTGCACATCTGACAGGAACTGTTGGAAGCTAAAACTTCTGCCATCAGGAAACTTCTTTCTTCCATGTCAAAGCTGCTTTCTTCCATCCTGTCTTGGATGCTGAGCTTGGGAATGCTCACTCTGCTAGCTGCCTCAGCGACCCTGTCAATCCATTCTGCGAATTCGGTCAGGGTACAGCGTCCTATCTCGACCGCCTTCATCCCCCACATCAGCTTTAAATTGTCTGGCAGCTTGTCCACCAGCTCCTGCATGAGTTGGGGATTGTTGAGGTACGCCGGCACCTTCAACGTCCTAATGGTGGTGACCAGGTTCACCACCGCCCCAGCAAAGTCCACAATTGAGGATAGCCTACCCTCCGTCGGCATTGGAGTTTCCCTTGCGACCTCCATCAACGCCTGGACCACGTACTCTGGTCTTCCATAACGCTGCTCCAATCGGGTCATCACTGCATCAGCATTCTCGGGGACGATCATGAGTGCCTGGACATGTCGCCTCGCTTCCCCCTGTAGTGTCTTCTCCAGTCTTGCCATATTCTGGGCAGCCGTGAACCCACAATCCGTCGTGGATTGGCCATAGTGGTTGGCAAAGATTGGCCAATCCAAAGGATTCCCGTCAAAATTCGGCAAGCTGCTTCCCTCGCTTTGGCGTGCAACAAACCGTTCCGTCTGCTGGTTCTGACTCTGCAACGCCTGAACGATGGCATCTGCGAGAGCTTCCAATCCAACATTCTGACATTGTGGTGGTGAGGGTTGCTCTACCACTGGCCTTGCTCCAAACGTCTGCTGCTGCTGCAAAACGAGTTGTCTGGCTGCATCTCCTCTTCTTTGGTCATAACGTGGTGGAGGTTGTCCTACCACTTGACCGAAATTATAAACGTTCCTCGGTGGGGGTTGCCCTACCGCAGTTACATTCCTTTCCACATTTAACTTTCTTGGCTTTGAAATAGGCGCGAGCTCCACGTTTCTCATCTCATCGGGTGGGCTTGAGTCACTCTCCAGTTGCCATGGCCGCCATATGCTGCTACTCGGCCTCATTCCAGCTGCTACTGCTGGACCTTGTTGCTGGAGTGGCTGCTGCTGTTGTCTACCTCCAACACTTGGAGTCGACGTCATTGGAGGGAGTATCCTCCATCCAGTAAATGGAATAGCTTTCTTCGGTGGCGGCACACTAGGTCTCTGGAGTCTGCTTCTCCAGAGTGGCGTCATCTGCAGCTTATGTGGCGTAGGTACTACGTGTACATCCTTGGCTTCACCGTGCATGGTGGTTGGATCATCATACACGAAGTCGGGATTCACCATGTCAGCTGGCTCCCGATCCCCATCCTCCACATCAGAAAACTGCTGGAAACTATTCCCTCCGCCCCTGGCCGCCCTATCTCGCAACTTCTTTAGCAGCGCCATCTTCCGCTTCATCTCCCCAATCTCCCTTTTGAGTACCGCTACCGCATCTGGGGCTGTTGCTGATGACTTTGGGCTGCTGCTCCGGCTGGGTTCTCCAACGGCACCTTTCCCCATTCGCCTGAGATCTCCAACGGCACCTTCTCCCATTCGCCTGGGATTTCCAACGGCACCTTCACCCATTTGCCTGGGATTTCCAACGGCACCTTCACCCATTTGCCTGGGATTTCCAACGGTCCCTTCACCCATTTCCCTGGGTTCCCCAACGGCACCTTTCCTTATTAGCTTGGCATCACCAACGGCACCTTCCTTCCCTCTCGTACTGCTGAGGAGGGGCTGGGATCTCAGAATCCAACACTTGGCTCTGTTACTCCATCGTGGACCTTCCGGAATCCTTTGGATTCCACCCTGGACGGCAGCTAATTCCGCAGGGTCTCGTCCACCAACGGTTACATAATCATGATGACCACCATCCTGGCAATCACCTTCCATCTTTGGACCTATTATGTCCTCACGGTTGCTCCAGGTACCTCTAGTGTTCCTGAAACTGGACCTCTGGCGTCCTTTGATTTGACTGTTTGGACCTCTGGCGTCCTTCTATTTGATTGTGCGGACCTCCGGCGTCCTTCGACTTGGCAGAAAAGACCTATTGTGTCTTATCCGTGGCTGTACGAACCTCTTGCGTCCTTCACCTTGGCTTGCAAAGACCTAGTATGTCTTCCCCTTGGCTCCTTGGACCTCTTGCGTCCGTCACCTTGGCTGGTTAGACCTATAGCGTCCTCCAACTTGGCTGCAAAGACCTCTTGCGTCTTCACCTTGGCTCTAGGTACCTCTAGCGTTCCTGGAGAATGGACTTATTTCCACAGCGGGCAGTTAGACTCGAAGGACCAAATGTTTCCACGATCCCCGATAGCTTCAGGTTTCCAAATGTGAAGACAAATGGTATCCCTCTTCAGAATCCCCCTATGGCTTTGACTTCTGAAGGACCACCCTTAACGAATAAGGGACTATTTCTAGGACTATAGCTCCCAGACTAATGCAAAATAAAGCTAAACAAAATGCTTCCGACTCTGGTTGCAGACATTAACTTTATTCCACAATTACTAGTAGCAGAAGGTTGTAAGGCTTCTACCACTGACCAGTTTGATGGACTGCTGGCCATACAATGATAAAAAATACAAAAATTCCTCCTTCTTTTATACCACTACAACATAAAGGAAATATCCAATATTTCCTGTACAAAGAAAACATGAAACTACAAAACAGGTCAAAGTGTACAGGAAGTGCGCACTTTGACAAACAAAAGAAAACAATCATAATTCCTTCATGAAGTACAATCTCACTTCATGAAGGCCTGTAATCTACATTAAACAAATATATCCTTCCTGGATAACCTCTCACTCTTCGTCCCGGACAAAGAAAGTCCAGAGTTCAATCCAGGGGTCGCTCCAAAGTTCCACCTTCCCTTCCCTAACAGCAAGTGAACAACAGGCTGTACTGCTGCTACTTATGTTACTTTTTTATCTAATGTCTTTAGTTTTGTTTTAGAGATGAACCGCATAAATCACAAGTTTACCGTGAATAATTCTGCTTTGAGATATGAGATGAATACTTACTGCAGCTGCAAACTTTATCAGCTCCATATTCTTGAACTGTGAGAAAAGTCTTCAAAATACAGCAACAGTATATGATAAATTTTTGTTTCTGATGGTTGAGTACTACGTCGTTTGAAAGTGGAAATATGCCGAGTCCTTTGTGTGGTGCTGCTTTTATTTGGGAATTGATATTGTTCTTGAAGAACTAAGAAAATTGGGACAACATCGGTAAGATAATTAAAACGCTCATTAGTCTTAATTTAGTGAAATCTCTGATTGTCCAATCCGATTTCGTTTACTACAATTCAGTGTGAAAGTTTAACTGAAATACGTAACCTCAGATATTGTTCACAAGCAGCTGATAAAGTGTGAACTGATCGTTCTCATCTTGAATCCTACGTTGCGCTATTGCATGTTCGTTATAATTGGACTTGCTAATGTAAAATTGCTTCTTTATGGGACCATTACGTACAGGAGTTTGTTAATTGCAGTACTTTTTATGTCTACTATGTGCCATTTCATTAGGTGAGGTTTCGAAATGAAAGCACCAGTTTCAATTGCTGGTTCATTGATAAAAGAATATGAGATGCTTATGCAAAAATGGAAATGTAGATTGGCGGTAAATTCATTCATCATAGGAAGGTGAGATATGGAACAACAGAAATATTTACAGAAAAGCTGTTCGCTTCTGAAAAGTAGCTCAGACATATTTTCTCGCTTCGACATGCTTGAATTATTGGCTACTGTGGATACTTGTACTTCAACAACGGAAAAATTATTTGTTTTGAAAATTCGTAAATGATTGATATGGTTTATTGTAGTATAATTGTATAAAATGTGTTTTCCATATCAGTATAAGCTTCTGTCCATCATTTATAGTTCAATATAATATAGGGTAGATAAATCATTTGGTAAGTAGTTTCACATATTAGAGTACTCAAATACTAAGCATGCACAGCAAAATCGTAAAATTAACCTATTCAATAAATTTAAAACACACAAAAATATTAAATTGATATTTTCAAAATAAGTGTTACGAAATAAAAATAAGCTCTTATTACGTAAGTATTATGCTATTCGTGTAAAAACATTGATAAAACATGAATTATATAACTTTACCATTTTATAATCCATCCAAATACCATAGTCGTAAAATGTGTTGGCACATAAAGTAGAAATGTTGAAATATGATCACTAAAACATGATCAATTATCGGTAAACATATGTAATTAGGATTAGAATTATTATTTAAGTGCTTAAAAAACCATATTTAAAGCTTGAACATCTATACGTATAATTTTATTACAATCGAATATCGCACGTGGATTTTTAAATGGCACCTGGAACCCACAAGGCATTTTAACACAACCTATTTGACACAAAAATTTCAAATATTTAGAAATTGTTCCCAATAGCTCAACAACTATACAACCGATTGAAATTATTAAACCACCACTCAAAAAGAAAAATACCACTTGAATATTTCCAAACATATCAGGTGACGTTGGAGTAATAATGTCGTTTTCTACTTTGAAGTCGGTCCGATTTATAAAATTAGGCCACCATTCTAATATACCAGAATTCTGAATCATTGAAATTCGATTGAGTAGAGACGTGGGTACTATCCCTTCAAACCAAAACACAAGATAAGGTTTATTATACGCATTTATTCCAACATCCGAATGCTTGCCAGTTTTTCTAAGTTTTCTTGCAATACTTTGTCCCAGATAATCTGGTAGCAGCCAACTTGTCTTGTTACAATTAGCCAAGTCACTTAAAATAAGTTGGTTTTGATTATTCCAGAAACGATTTACCATCTCCTTTCCATTTGTAAATATATTTGAATTATTTTCATTGATAATCCCTACTCTTACAAGAGGATTTAAAAGTCGAATGGTTTCTGTGAAAACTTCCAATAATCTGGGATATAGATGCGCGTTATTATATATTTTAGCTATAATGTTATTTTTCCTCAAATTTTGATCCAGTAATGCGTAAGCCTCGCTTTGAGCAGAAGCTAACCAACTGCCATCAAATCCCAAAAAAAGTGTATGGTTCTCAATGTCAGTAAAGGAACCCTCTAAAAACACCAAATTAAACCAAAAGTACCAAATTCTCGTGTTTAATTGAAAATCGTCTTCAAGAAGTTCGTCAACACTATCGTACGACAAATGATGTCGTGGCATTACAATTTTGTACATATTTTCACTTTTAAAAGCATTACTTATAACCACTCCAGCTAATAAAACTCCACACAATATCCATCTAAATCGAATTAAATTTACTAAACTTTCTTGAAATGGTTCACTTTGTTCTAGTAAAATCTTTAAAACTCCCATAACACCTGTGTTGCTGCCATTCATCCATGTTCTGCCAGTTATAACCTTGATACTATAAGCAACTACAAATAAAGCAGTACACAAGCCAATCCAAACATTTCTGTCAAAAACTGACACAAATTCTAGGAATGGAAAAGGTTCTAATCCTTTTGACCCGCAGCTAATGAATTTTAATTTTCCAAAGTTATTTGAAAGAGTTAAATGATAATGTATAAATGTACTGTTTTCTGTGTCTTGGATAGTACCCTTACGTTTAAAGTAGCTTTCGCAATTCCTATTCAAACGATTTTCGGATACTTTAGTGGTATTACCCATAAGATTTGTGTAGATAGAAGCGTAAGCAAAACTGAGCATTTGCAGTTTGTCCAAATACTTTAGGCTCATATTGTGGAGACTCAGGAGAGGAAATCGAATAGCAGATTTTTCATATTCTACAAAATACGGTATTTGACTTGACAAACTAAATGGTCTTATTGATTCGCTAATCAATTCTCCCGGTACAGCTGCTGAAATTCCCGTTTTTTCCATAGCAAGTATAGTTTCGAGTGAAAATATTGGCAAATGCATTTGATTTACGACTACTAATGACCCAGAGTCAAGTTCATTAAAAACAACGTTAGCTCTTTCAATTTTACAACTGACTTTATTTATCCTATGACATGTAACATGAGCAGTTAACAAAATATCGGTTACAACTTCGTAGGACGAACTATCGGCTTGATTAAAGTCATGACTGTTTCGTATAATCCAATTTATTAACGGAATCCTCTCGTAGTGATTAAGTTTGTGTTTATGTTCAATTAAAATATTGATGTCGGGTGTAGAACTTGGCAAGAAACTGTATTTTTCTAAAAATTGAGAGCGGAAAATTTGAGTATGTTTTCCTAACTGAAATACGTTTTTGGGCATAAATAGATCAACTTGCACTTGACAATTCCAAGTTTTGGTTGAAAGGGTGAACTTGTCATGATCCAATCCAACGCAGTAACCGCTATTTGCTATAGCTGGTACAAGACTAGTAAAATATCTAGAAACTGCACAATTCTGAGTCACCTTTCTATAGTCTTGCGTATTGTACAGTTTTGTAGAAAAGTTTCCGTTAATTTCTGATATAAGATCCTGTGGTAACCAGATGATATCTTTATCGGTTATTGCCCGTGAATAAATTGGTTCAGTATATTCTCTCCGTAAAAAGGCCAATTCGAACTTTCTGAGAATTAATGGCGATTCGTGTGTCGGCTTCATATTGATTCCCCGAAAATTATTTAGGACGATAAGACATTTATTTTCTGTAAAGGTTTGCAGAAACTGGTAAAGATTTTCCACGATATGCAAAACACTGAAGTGATCATTCAAATCATTTGAGTTTTTCCAATATTCCTCAATCAAAGCTCTCTGTGTGAAGTATCCCGAATTCGTGAAATATTCCAAACCATTTTCGTCGTGAATCATGGAATTTACCAGCTTTGATATCAATTTGTAATTGAAATTAACAAAAGGATTTTCAATTTCGGTAGATATTGTCCATTTAACTAAAATAGTTAGCACAATTAAATATGTTAAACTTGACATTTTGTAGATTTTGCTGTCATGATCTCAGAAAAATATGTTGTTGAGATTATCCAAACGTTTAACAACGGATTCAAGATATTTAGAGCTATGCAGCATTCTGGCTCCAGTTTGATATTGAATTATTTATTTTGGTTGATGTGTAAACGTTATATTCCATAAGAAAGGACTTTTTAGCGAATCGTAATTAAAATGCGAATTAAACTTAAAATAAAGAATCATTATACTTGTATTTCATAGCATACAAATAAATAGGGTTTTGTCTGAAAGTTCAATCTTCAAGTTTAATCAAGCTTATCTTAATCAATACAATATAATTATTTCCTTTATGATTATGTCGGTTATATTTGTAGCACACGTGTGTTAAGTAATCGATATCTTCGGTATAAATCTGTTGTAGTAGTGATTAAAGTTTAATTATGGCTATGGTTGAGCTTTTAAAAAATAATCAGTTTTTAATAAAAGTATTATTGTGAAACATAAAAGCGAAACAAAATTTTCGATCTAAAACATCAGAAAATTCTAAAGATGTAAGATTGGAGAATCAACCAGAGATTTCATGATGAATTTTAATTGTGTTTACAAATATCTATCATTTATTACACGAAAAACTTTTTAGTCAAAGACACAACTAAAATTCCCTAAAAATCCCATATTTGGGATGTTTAACTATGTTTGTACAGTATGTGTATACATTTCGGACGGATAAAAAGGCCCCAAATCCAAGATTTCTGTATTATTCACTCACCCGTCAACTCTTAAATGAAACATAATATTCTGAAATTATATTCACCATTCATTACTCATAAAATATTTGAGAACCGTGGAAAATGAAATTACCATGAAGCGGTGATCATGAACAGCTTTGGAAATTTTTCACACTTTTAATAATTTTGTCCTCTTTTACTAACTTCATACTCATTTTCTAATCAGTTCAAGCTTTTTTCTCATTGCTGATGTTACAGTTGGCATGGTTGCAGTGGAAAGTGGTGCCTTAATTCCAAAAAAATTACAAGTCGGTGCTTTAAATTTACAAAAACTGTGTTTTACCAAGGCGTACATTTGTTTTAAACTTCTTAAGTTGCATTCAATAATAAACTATGCAATATTTGAAATGAAATACATGCCATTGTAGATGGGTTGAATTGAATAAGTTATTCACGAGGCATTAATTTATTACGAATTTATTCATTCAGTTTGTTGTGGTTTTAAGGAGCAAAAATATTAATTTGTGCACATCAAAATTATTCGTACTAGATATCAACGTCGATCTTAAGTCGTTTAGTTCCATGGGTAAAGACAGGGATCCATGTTGTCAGACATTTGTTGTTTTACATGCAAATAATTGAGTATTTCACGCATAAATACTACTTTGAGCTAACCGCAATCTAACATAAATATCTACCAAATTTGAAAAATATCATAATGTAGCTCTGTAGCGTAAAAGGTGAATAAGAAAATTGCTGAAAATTGTGCAGGGCAATTGTTAAAATAACCAACATATGTAGGCAAAACCAAAAGTTCTCACGTAAATTCAAATTCACATATTAAACAGAACGATGATAAAAAGACCGGTGATTGATATGATAAGATATAGCTTAGTATCTAATTTAAAGTTATGCCAAAGCAGTGTCATGCAGGTTTTACAGTTCATTAGCTGCAGCTCATAAACTAAACACGATAGATTGTTGCAAATAAAAAATAAGGTCAGAATTGATGCTGTTTTTTTGAAGGGTTCTCCAGAAGCATAGTTAAGGAAAATTTAGTTAGTGTTTTTGGTGATTTATAGCCTGGTTTTTCGGCAAATAAAAAATCGCACCACTCATTCTTTAATGATACAACACAGTGTTCTGGAGAGTGAAAGATGTGGGCGTGTGCAAACTTGTACGAATGTACGGAATGCAGAGAAAGTGCAAGACATTCTGAAATTGGATGATCTACTTCAGGTTGGTGAAATAGCACAAAAGGCCACGCTACCTATGAGCAATGTTTGACTTATATTGCATAATGTGTTGGAACTTTCTCGGAGATGTGCTTGGCGGGTTTTTTGAAGTTTGCGTCTCTGGAAAAGCGAAAACCGAAATCGGGTTTTGATGGAAATCATACATCCGGTACTTACCATATCTTGCAAGTTCCAGTCCAAATAGTAGCCACATTTGAAACGAACATTTAACACAACTAATTTAAAAATTGAAATTGTATACAAGATAAATTTCCCAACAATTGGGGTTTAGACCAAAATGCCCACGGTGTCCTCAATCGCAAGCATGAGCAGTCAGGAAAAAAACTGCTGCGAGTATTTCAGTTGCACTCTTACCTATTTAACGCTGTATAGTAGGGTATGTCTGGTGCATTCGTTTAAAAGTTATGACCAATCAAAATTGCCTACGAACTTTTGGTTTTGACTATGTACATGTATATTTTATTTTTATAAGTTGGATTTTAAGAAATAATATTTTTGCTTAGATTACAACACATAAATACTATTAAACGATGTCAAATAGTTAACAACGTTTTCAAGTAAACTCTTTAAATAATTGATTTTCATTTCCACATCAATAATACCCGCTCCGCCAGCAGGCATTGCAATAACTTGAAGACACACGATATTTCTTCGCATCCCAGAAT
Organism: Entomobrya multifasciata; assembly: GCA_034693345.1. Classification (NCBI taxonomy): domain Eukaryota; kingdom Metazoa; phylum Arthropoda; class Collembola; order Entomobryomorpha; family Entomobryidae; genus Entomobrya; species Entomobrya multifasciata. The sequence goes on along the minus strand of JAQFXM010003273.1, from coordinate 10,922 downwards.
CTCTGTTGGAAAGAATGTCGCGTTTCCAGTCATGCAAAATGGCTTTTGAAGATTTATAAAATGAGCAGCCAATGACAAGAACAATATTTAGATCAATAGAAGCAAAGAGTACAAATACGGTACCTATTAATACATAAATAGTTAAACACAGCTTAAATCCAACGAAAATCATTATAGAGAATATGATGACTGAAGTCCACACAAAAACAAGAACAAACGTGGTAGCAATGTAGTCAAAAGGTCTAACTATTGTTAACAATATATGACATTCTCTGTAGAATCGAATAAGCCCGCGATTGGGGACCTTTTCAGTTTCCAAAAATTCAAATAATTTCATTCTGTAGGCTCCTTCATAACATGCTAGTAAAACAATATTTCGAATTGGGGTCACTGAAACATGAGCAGAGTAAACAAAGCTAAAATAGTGAAATATTTTAAATACCAACTTCGTTATAAAGGATACGTGTTTACTGCTGTCATGGTTAAGCTTCATCCAAGCTTCAAGAAGACAAGAAACTGGGTCAACTCCAGTATATACAAAAACTGCTGCTATTAAACTACTTGTTGCGGAAAACGACGCAACCAAGAGGAAACAAAACGTATCTATTAATCGTTTATCTCTTAGAGGAATCGGTATTTTAGTTTGTTTGGAATGAGCCCAGTTAGCTGCAAATACAAGTTGGTGGCCATTGTAAAACGTAAATGCGTCTCCAATCCATGCTGCGATTAAAAAAAATATTAGCGCTCCTTGAATTATAATTTTTGGAACCTTGAGCACGTTCGGATGAATAAGCCATGAATATACTACAAGGAGTGAAACAGCCAAATAAAATAGTTTTACAAATGTGGAAAATGTTAAATACTTTTTAAACAAAAGGGCCTCTGTTTGCCACAAATTTGTTCTGGAATCCCATTTTAATGGGTACAGGGTCCAGCAGCTATTAATTGCTTGATTAATGAAAAATGTTTTGCAAGAATTTGGCATGGTTAATATTGGCCTAAATTTGTTTTAGGAAATTTGTGCCAGGAAAGTTGGCTTTGGTTTATGGAAATATATTTTTGAAGTTTTGTGATAACTATCATTCGTAACAAAAAATTGCCCTCCACACATTCGAACAAAACCAAATTTCATGGAAGCTCGGTTCCTAAATGCTAAATTTTAGTTGGAAGTTCTCGTACAATAATGATACTGTGATTGCTCTACACTAATATTTGCAGCCCAATTCAGAAAATAGATGGATCATCAGCAAAAATTCAATGCAATGATAGTAAATGTCTATATAATTTGAAAACTTTTATGCATGGTGAATTCCAAATTACTGACAAAAATGAACCTCTAGTTTTATCACTTAAAGCAATTTTTCATATTTCTAAAGAATGTTTCTAGTTTAGTAATTATCTTTGTATGTAAATTTCAGCCAGTTTTGACAGTAATGACAAGGTAAATAATTCTATTTAGCGAACTATCCCAATTGGTAATGCTGACATTTTCAAGTGAAATTTAGTTAATGTAATAATAGCTTTGTCATTGAAAATCGTGACACATTTTACCCTTAAATGTATTTGAAATTATCAAGCAAAGTTATATTATAGCAATTTTTAAATAAAACAGAATATTTAATCGATAAATTTCAACCGTACAATTTTTCAAAATCATGCGAACCAATTAAATATTCACGTGTAGTTTTTATGAACAATTTTTATCATCATACATACATACAGCGTTGTGTTATCCACACTCTAGGCATACGATCCAATAAAATGTCAAACTTTTGTAATTCACCTAGAAAATTTAAGAATCAATCACGACTAATCATAATATTTTTTTCTTTCATTTAAGTAATTTAATTCACGTTTAAACACTCTTCCCGACAAAAGCAACCAAGAATAAAATTGCTCTTTTTAAAAAACTTGCATACATCTGTCAATGTGACACATTCTATTTAACGGCATATAGTATATAAGACTGAAACATCTCCAGTTCTTAAACCCTTTAGATGAACATCGCATCTCAAATTAAGCCCAAGTTGTTTTAGATATTTGTAAATTTAAAATCCTCTCATTGTTATTATAGACCGCGTGATAAGAAGCTAACATTAATAGTTAAAATAGGCATTGTTGGTCATTTTTATATCGGTCTTGAAATTGTTTTAAAAAAAGAACAGTTTTTGCTTCTGAGAGGGTCAAATTTATTATGTACTGATGTAACACGTGCTATCATTGCTTTCAGTTGTGGTTTCAGTAAAAGATTATTAAGTGCCAGAATGGTACTTTATAAGATCACTTGATGATGATATGGGATGAAAGTCTGTCTGTGGTCGCATTATCTTCTAAACGCTTTGACTAATTGACATGAAACTTGGTGTATACATTCCTATGGTCCATGGGGAAAAGCCTTTTGATTTTGAGCCAAATCAATTAATCAATCCATCAATTGATTTCGATATTTGAGTAATGACCAATTTACGGTTACATGTATTTTAAATGGGCCATTTTTGTATTTTACAAATCGATACATTTTAGTATTGGGATCAAACTTTAGCGAAAGAACATATTTTAAAACTCAATAGATTTTGAAATATGGCTCCTTTTAAAAAGTGATTTAAAAATATGATAAATGTTCAATATTTTTATATGATGGTGTTAAATTTATCAATTACAATTGGTCAACTGAATAAATGATTATTCGCTTGTGCAGCCGGCTTTCTTTTTTACATTTTATATTACTTCTGGCACTTATTTACCTCATGTTTACATGATTTATTCAATTGTTATTTCAATAAAAAAATATGTTTCTTTCCGTCCACCAAAACAAACGACGGATTCCCTTGCAACTGATTGAAGGCCAATAGGTCGACAATTTCCCTTAAATTCAGTTTGTGGTATTCCATTGTGGTAGATTTAAATTTGTAGTGGACATTTTAAATCAGCTGTTGGAATGTTCCTAATTCAGTATTCCCATGATTTCCTCATTATTACAGTTTGTAATAATCTTAAGAATAGGTGGCAAAATTTAATGTAAAGCATAATTTTAAGTTTTTCCTCTTCTGTAAATTAAGGTTGTGTGCTTGGCATAATAATTCCATATGTAACTGTTAAATTTTAAGCAATGGAATGATAGATTGATTGACAAAAGGTTACAAATGCATTTTTTTCGTCATTTTATGGAACATGTAATTGACGTCGTTGTCATTTTCTTAGGAAGTATTGTATAATGCAACAATATCTTTTTGAATTTACTACGTGGGAGTAAGTACCGAAGTTTAATGGCCGAGTTAAGTACATGTACATAGAAATAAATGTTGAAATTATAGCTCAATTAGTAATAGAAGTATTTATGATACAACAGTACTTATTTCAATTTATCATGTCGGAGCAAGTCCTGACGTTTAATGTGAGATTTACGTAGCAACAAGTGTTGAAATAAAAGCCCAATTTGTAATACAAATGAAGTAGGAATTTTACCCGAATTAATTCATGGTTTATTTGTATAAAACTTGTTTGTGAAGCCAATTTGAAGTACATCCAGTAGCAACAAAATATTTCCACACTCCTTATTAAAAATATAATTAAATGGATATATTTATTTTAGCTGTCAATAAGTTTCGAAACTGTGAACTATTCAACTGAAAAGAATTACAAATATAATATTTAAAATGAAAGTTTCGCACGCAAAGTTGTTTTACGTCTGTATTAAATTTCCAGTAAAAAACTACAATTACAATTTAATTCCATAATTTACATTAGCAAATTGTTCTGCATGGTCATTTGTCATTTATAAGAGAAATGTTCATTTAATAAATTCTTGTCTTCTTTGTTGAAAGGGTTAACATAATTTTCGGTTGGTGCCATAACAAATTTGGCGTGGGTTAAAAACATAACCTTGCAACGTTGTTCAACCTTACCATCAAAGGTTATTTTGTCTCTTTAAGTCTACAATACATTTATTTTTGCACACAATCAATCGGATATATTTGGACTCAACTTGCTATTTATTCTTCATGAGCTTCAAGTTTTAGGTCATTTTTTTGTGCACTTTGTTTGTCAAAATTTTGCTCAACACTGAAAACGGCATGGAAACTAAAATATTGCCAATAAATCAAAATTTGAAAATATTTAATCTCTGTCTTATCATATGGAAACATGTTCACTTGTATTCACCAAACACTGAAACTCTATATAACGTAGATACTTTTCATAACACACAATGTGGCGTATTTAAACACACACCTTTTATACTAAAGTTAAGCCGCGAAAAAAATAACGGATCACTTTACAAACTAAATCATGCTGTCACAAATTTTGATTCACCCCACTTGACGAAATATTTGGTGTGTGATGTCATGTTTCAAGAAGTTGAATCACGTGAACATGGCTCTTTAAGTACGTATTTGGATGACAGTGATCCAAGTTTTGTTGTTTACTTCTCCAATCACAAAAACAACGTTGAACACCTTCAATTATTTTTAAATGAGTACTTTGAATTTTTGAATTATTCTGGGGTTCAAATGATTCTAGACAATTTCGGAAAGCTAAAAATGATTCGTTTTAAAAGTGTAAATCGTGTAGAACTTTTATCAATGAATAATTTATGGTCTCTAAAGGACGTCAATGTGATCAAACTAAAAGCATGCTGGAAAAAGCAATTGTCTTCTTTAAATGGAATTAGGGTTAAAACGAATAGACAAGTTTGGAAATTTACCAAGTGCAATTCTCCAAACAATTTTATTTATCATCAAATTTCACATCAAACTCAATGTGCTCTTGAATCGTCTCTAAATATCACCCTAATGTTTGTTAGATTTGCTGGCCTAAAATCCATTGACTTCATCAGCAACGTACGCGTGGAAAGAAATACAAGAATACTCTTGAAAAACACCAGAAAGCAAACCCAACGTTATGAATATTCAACAGTGACCATGAAAGCTACCCATTATTCTTACATAATAATCACAGAAAGGTCATCGCAAGCAAATCTTAAAGCAATTACCCAACCACTAAGTCCAAACGTTTGGTTTTGTCTTTATGTAGCGCTATTTCTAATTCCAATTGTTTTTATGATAACCACATTAAAGACAATAGGATCTTCTTCACATTTAATTTTAACTTATTTGGATTGGGTTTTCACAATTCACTCAAATATGTTCCGGCAGCACACGATCCCTCTTAATAGTTCTCAAATAGCGAGGACATCTGCCGGACTTTGGTTGCTCTGGAGTATATTTTCAATGATAATCTCATACAGTTATGATGGTCAGCTGTTTTCATTTTTGACGTCAGAAACTTATTCAAGAGCTCCAACTAATTTTAAGGAACTAGCGTCGTCAAAATTGCCCGTAGTTACTATCTCTAGTAGCAGTTATCCAAACAACGGCACAATTGTAAAAGGTTCATCCCTAATGAAATATCTTAGCCGAGAAAATGTTATTGGTGAAGAGTTCTGGAATCGTCCAAAATTCTATGACAAAATTCTAAATCAAATTCGATTTATTCCGGAGTTTCAAAAGAAACCTGTAAATATTATATTGCAAAGTATACTTGATTTTGGGTTGAGAAACACATCGGCTGAAAAACGATTTGCTTTTATGGATACGGAATTTTATGTGAAATTATTTGTACCAGTAATTGGCATAGCAAGAGACCGCAAAATAATTCGAGGACGGAGATTTAATGTCTTCAGCTCTTATAATGGATGTTTATTAAGAAAATATTTTGCTTATAGTCATATTCAAGGAGTGTTCTGGCACATTTTTGAAGGTGGATTACTTCAGAAATGGGAAGAAACCTATTTGATTCTAGCGCAATTTCAGATGATAAGGGTAGTCGCTTTAGGAAATAAGAAGGGAAATACTTTAGCTTACATTTTGGATAGTATAAGTGGCGCTTATATGGAAACTGGTCATAAATCTGAAGATGATCCGAAGCCGATGTCTATTTCCATAATTTCGACGGTTGTAGAAATATGGTTCATTCTTGCTGGCTGCTCAACTGTGGTCTTGGTTTGGGAAAATCTGAACTCTATTATCCAAAATATCTTTGTATTGAAAAATTTAAAACTTCTCTTGTCAAGAAAGTGTAAACAAATTCAACATGCTTTTATAACGGTTATGTCGTATTTTGTAATACAAATTCCACGGTCTTTTAATTTTTCGATGGTTTGGAAACGATATTTGGAAGCTTTATAAAAATTAAACCTCGTACCTAATTTAATGTAAAATTAATTTCGAAAAAATTCCATAATTTTTGCTACTTGTCTATTTTTTGTAACCCTTAAGATTTGTAGAGATTTTTTTGAACCAGTTTTAACACGAGCTCACTTAATTTACTAGAAATTTATAAAATAATAGATTTTAAAACAAGTTGTCTATTTCTATTGCGAACAAGTAATTTTTTGAATGCATTTTACAGTAAAACAGTTGAACTGTATTTTCAGCTAAAGATCAAGGCTGCAACTTACTTTGGAGGAGCTAAACCATTTGTAAAGTTTTTTCAACAAACTTATTTGAAAATGACACTAAATCTAAATGATATATACATTTAAAATAAGTCTGGTGTAAGTGTTACATCATATTTGCGTCCACGCAGCATTATTACAATACCTTGGGCGAGTAGCATGTAGGTAATTTGCATCCTAAGTTGCAACTCAACTTTAACTTCAACCCGTTTTATATTAAAAATAACGAATGCATTTCTGCCAGAATAATAGAAATTTAGTTTTGTCCGAAATAAAGAAAAGAAATAACCAAATTACTGCTCCACATGATATGGAGGGGATTGTTAGCAATACTTTGTGTGGCGATATATATGGGTTCTCCTTACCGCAGATTACCTTTTTTCTCTTTTTCTTGCTCCTACGCCACCTCTGCAGTAAAACTACTATCCAGAGTAACAACCAGCTACTTATTACGTCGCTGAAAGCGAAGCGTCGGCAATTATTGACATTAGGATGTTTAAATACTCTGCTATTTTTCTTCTATTAGATTGTATTTTAAGTGGGGTATTATTATAAATAATCTTTCTGACTAAAGATATCACCTTTTTAAAACAGGGTCAATGTATACATCAGCCGTTATTATGTAGCAAATATGTTTATCTGAATACACGCTTCACAAACAAAGTAGCGAACCGTTTCGATTTCATTATTATTATATTTAATTGAGTAGTATTACTTGCTACCAAGAGAAACAGTTAGTAACAGCAAGCACGAAAACCTAAATCAGAAAAATATACGACTATAAGACCAAAATTCAGTCTGAGTTCATAATTAAAACTATGAATAAGCTTATATGTGACGCATAATTTACCATCAAATAAGCTATTAATAGAAATATCAACATTGCATATTGCCATGTTTTACTATTGAAATTTAATAGATTATCTCGCAGTAATGTTCTTGGCACGTGTGAATATGCGACCTGTCTATAATTCAGGCTTTTGCCTTTTGATGTTATTTAATAAAAAGTTTTGGCACTGTTCCTTTAGTAACGGGTTTGGTCTGATCAATCTATTTTGATTTAAAAGGGTCTCAACAATATTTGTAAATTTTATATTACTGATCAGAAACCTTACTTGAATTATATTTTCCAATTAATTTTTTTCTGTTTGCTTAGTACCAGAGCCACACAAAACACATATCCGTTGAGAAACATGCTGAAAACACGATCAATTGACCGGTCCACTATTACATACCGAAATTTTCTAAAACTTGGATGCTCCTTTAGACTTATTCCGTATCAGTGGGATGAACCTACTAACAACCTGGTGGCTACAAATCGTAGAGACCGAATAATATTCAATCTTCAGAAAAACTTGCATTTGTACTACACTTGTTTCATGTGGCTTCGTTTTACACACTGCCTCTTCATGAAAGAGTTTTCACTGATTGGTGCATTATGGTGTGTCGCCATAACTTCTTCATGCCTTTCATACATTACCATGTCTCTATACAAAGATGAACTTATGCACTTCTCTAATCGGTTGCTTAACAAAAACCTTTTAGGACCCCACGACTTTGGTAAACTTTTAGATATATTTCGTTTACTAACAAGTATATATGTATGTAATTTTTATTTTTCATTTAATTATCTGAAGGCAAAATACCAAAAAGAAGTCAAACGTTTCTGAACTATCATCTTTCCTTCAACTTGTTTCTGGTGTATACCAATCCGGGTCTTCACATTTTCACAGTAGCTGAAAACCCGTGCGCTCCAAACTTTATCAGCTCGTTGTTTTTACACTGCGAGAACAGTGTACAAAATACGGCAACTTTAACAGAAAAACTTGTATTTCTGGTATTTGAGTACTACGTAGTTGCAAAGTGGCAATATGCCGTGTCGTTTATGTGGTGCTGTTTGTATATGGGCATTGATATAGTCCTGGAGGAACTAAGAAACTTAGCCGAACGTCGGTAAGATTAGAGTAATTTCATGAATTTAATTTGAGTTATGTGATGATAATCTAGTTTAATTTTACTTTGTTTAATTTAGTATGAATATTTTCATGACATACGTATCCTCGGATAATTTACAAAGGCAACTGAAAAAATGTGAACTTGTCGTTTACTTTCTGAATCATACGCTGCGTTATTACATGAGCATGTTCGTGATAATTGGAGTTACTGATGTTGCATTGCTTCTTTATGGAATTATTAAATACTGGAGGTTGGGAATTTCAATTGTTCTTATGTTTCCACTTTGTGCCATCAGATGTGGATTCGAAGTGCTGACACCACTAACTATTGCTGGGACAATGAGCAAAGAAAGTGAAATGGTTATGCAAATATGGAAAAGCAGATTGGCAGCAAATCTGATGATTACAGGAAGGAGGAATATGATACGGCAGAAATATTTGCAGAAAAGCTGCAGACTGCTGAAATGCAGTTCCGGTATTTTTTCTCGGTTTGACAAGCTTGTTTTGTTGGCTACAGTGGATATTTGCATTACCACTACGGTAAATTTATTGGTTTTTGAAAATTCATAAATGCATGATTTGATTTATTGTATTACAGTAGTGTTAAGTTTTTTAAATGAATATAAGCCTCTTTCTGTTTTACAATTTAGTATTATTAGGTTTATAAATCAATAAGTAGTTCCAGACATTATAGTACATAAATACTAGACATGTATAGCAATATCATATCATCATAATAATAGAAAAGGCTGTGTACATAACTTGGAAGTTTGTATATATATTTTCCTACTTTTTTCTCTTTCTCTCCCTTACATACTTCTACTGCTGCTTACTTATTACACTTGTACCATACACCGCAGCATAACAACATGTGATACGCAAATAAGAATTTGACTTTTCCTTCTGTTCTATATATAAATCTTAATCGCAGGAAAAAAATTCAAGACCTAAATTTATGGTTTTAGAAAGTGGCCGATATTCAGTAAGCTAATGACACAGAATACAAAAGGGCTATTCGTTAGTTTTATTACTAAAGTAATATTTGCTCCTTCAAATAACAAACTAATAATTACAGATATTCTGAAAGAAGTGGAAAGAAAGAGTTTCAATAATGCATAACAATTTTACAGAAATGTGTTGAGATGGAGAATAAAACAAGTGAAAATAAAACTGTTATAGAACCCGAGTGGAGTACTCTAAAAAATATGGGGTTGGCGAATTTCATATGAAAACGAAACCTGCAATAAGTCTCGTTTAGATCGAATTTTTTAAGGTGTGGATTTTTGTCAACAATGATTAAGTGGGAAATAGAAGAGAGTAAAAAAAGAAAATGGTCTACTTGCATATTTTACAGTAAATTGCAATGTCTTGCAACAGTTAAGCAGACAGAATGTATACACTGGGAAAGCTGAACTTTGAACTTTGAGGTGTATTTTAAACTTAGTTTTGACACGAAAAATCATCTTGTAAACTGCTTTCAAAGCTGTATATATGAACAGAAAAACAATTGCTAGCCAGGCAGTTATATATTCATGCAATTCAGCACTGCAGGCAAATACTCCGAAAATGCTTCCACACAACCAGATAAAAAAGATAACTTGAATGTTTCCATCCATTTTTGGCTTAACCAAATCTTGTCTTATATAGGTGGTATGATATTTTGACAGTTCCTTTGCAAAATTTGGCCACCAATCCCAAATACCTGAAAATTTATATGCCTGAATTCGCCTTACTACATTGCGATGCACTTTACCTTCAATGTTAAATCCATGGTTTATCTCCAAATATCTATCTTTACCCACAAAAACGTTCTTAAAATTTGCTCGTTGCAAATCTTGAGCATACTTAATTGACCAATAATCTGGAAGTAATGCTGCAGTTTTGTTGCATGTTTTTAACTTTTCAAATATTTGAAAATTAAAATATTGTCGAGTACGGTTATCAAAGTGAGATAAAGTTTCCGTTCCATTTCTTTTGTAGTATTGCGTTGCGTTAATTAAATAGTTTGATATCGGCAAAATTTGCGTAATATCTTGAATATGCACTCCAGTTTTTGCTTCATCTTTGTATGGACATTTATCACCGACAGAGCTTGCTTCAGACATAACTTCCAACACATTATTTTGTATGGAGACGTAGCTTCGCGCTTGGTATTCTAACTAATGTGGCTCCTCTGTCAATCTTACACTGTCTGTTTCATTGAAATTGTTTGGATTTTTTATTTCTCTTTCAAAAAAGTACCAATAGTTGAAAAGAATAAGCTACGTGTATAAATTGAAAAGTTGCTTTCTACTAGTTCTGTAATATCTGTTAATGGAACAACTTGTCTGGGTAACACGAGATTATACACGTTTGCATTTTTGTATGCATTGCTCAAAACAATTGCAGCTATCAGTGTAGCAGCAATAATTTGATTAGTGCTACGGTTATTATTCTCAGGAAATGGACTACCTTGTTCTAAATATGCCTTCATGAAATGCCAAATGTTAGAAAATACATTTTTGATTGTTACC